>JABUQX010082884.1:30000-35000 GCA_015478945.1 Trachelipus rathkii | reverse complement strand
AAGATCTTTGAAACCCTTCTCAACTCTCACTTCTTAGACCATCTGGAATCTCATTCCCTTCTTTCCGATCGCCAGTACGGCTTTCGGCGCTCGAGGTCTACTGGTGATATATTTTCCTATTTAATAGATTTATGGTTTTCCGCTCTTAGGAACTACGGGGAGACTTGCGTGGTGGCGCTTGACATATCCAAAGCATTTGACCGGGTATGGCACGCGTCACTGCTCTCCAAGCCCTCCTTTGGTTTCCTTCTTCTTTGCTTACTTGTCTAGCTTTCTTTCAAATCGCTCAATATCGGCTGTTGTTGATGTTGTGACTACTTTTTTTTCTGTCAATAGTGGTGTTCCTCAGGGTTCTGTATTATCTCCTACTTTATTCTTACTTTTCATTAATGATCTTCTCACTTGCAAATCTAATCTCTATCCACTCATATGCTGATGACTCGACCCTTCAGGCCCGTCAATCCTATCTCTTCATCCCTGTATCTTTCTTTTACTTATGAATTCACGAAGTTCTCACCCCAATCTTTCTCATTCGGCCTCTTGCTGATCTGGCTAGACTTTCCAGGTCATCAAGGTCTCAACTTGTGAAATTTTAATCTTAAAACCCAATCTCTACAAATCTCCCTCTCTAAGACACCTAACTTTCCTATTTTTTTGACGGTTCTTTCCTCTCTCCTGTTGACAATATAACATCCTTTGCCCTAACATCAGGCAATGCAACAAAACCAACTTCAGGCTGTTGGAAACCTATAACAAAGAAACTTTCTGGGATTGCTATTTGCAAAACCCATATACTTCTTCTTCAGACTTGAAATGCGTGCGCCCATACAAGGCCCATCCGCCCTTTTATGGAATACTGTTCTCATATCTGGGGCTCTGGTTTCACCCGGCTTTTTGATAGGGTCGAGTCAAAGGCCAAAAGGTTTATAAACTGTCCTGTACTTTCTAGTTCACTTGACCCTCTATCTTTGCGGCGCGATGCTGGTGCTTTATCTCTTTTCTATAGGTACCGTAGCGGCAAGTGCTAGAGGGAACCTTCCACTCTCGTACCACCAGCTTTACGACGCCCTCGTAGCACAAGGGGTGCTGTGTCGGCATATGAGTTTTGTGTTGATATTAGTAACTCCAGACTAGTTCACTGCGCTGCTTCCTTATTTCCTGCCACCTCTGTTCTGTGGAATTCTCTTCCATCTTCTGTGTTTCCTACTGAATTTAACCTCCCTCATTTTAATGGCCTGCGTCTATGCTCATCTGCGTAATTTGCATTATATGAATTTTTGAGGGGCGTTCAACCCCCCTCCTTGAATAGGGTTCTGCCCGTGAGGGGCGGCATGACAACTGTAAAAAAAAAATAAAAAAAAAAAGGTTTTAATAAGGAAATCATTAAGCTAGCTGAAACTCCACAATAATGGCATCTTCTAGGGTGAACCACTTCTAGAATGCATTTAAATAGCATAACCGAGGAGCTTGCTCGCGTGACAAAAAAAGATTCACAGAAGTGGAAGCCGCCTTATCAGCAACCCCTGGCAACAGCACTGATAGTGACGATGGTGGCTTTTCAGCAAATAAACCTACTGAAGATGAAGAGGATTTTGATATGTTAGACTTTGATGGTCTTCAGCAGTTGAAATTGCATTGACATCTCATTCACCTTCAAAGGAATCACACCAAGGAACCCCATCGAAAAAAACTGAAGAGACAGTCATCAAGGAGCAAAGATAATTCAAATTTGCAATCTATGAAAGAGGGATGAGGCCTATTTAAAAAACATGAGATGCTCAAGAGGCAAATCCTTCTCTGGTGGCATGAATCAAATACGGTTTCTCCACATTGTATCTACAAAATAATTATCAGCCCCTCCTTTATCAGTCGAGAGCGAGCGCAGTTAGTGTAGGTGGGAATGTAAATACTCCAAAAAGGAACAGGCTCGCCAGATACTAGTGAATGTTTTTGCATCACAATTTGGAGAATTTTTGAATTTGAGTATTGAATGATATCTATCTTTATCTTAAAGGAGTATATTATTATTATGTCATGTTTGAATAATAGCGTTTTTTTATTTTGTCTTTTCAGCTGATTAATTGAGGTCTCTTCTTTCATTATTTTTATTCTTTATATTATAGCAAGTTAAAGAATCTTCTTGTAAATTGTAATCATGTTCCACACAAGCTAGTAGCTGTTAAGCCCTTTGTTACTGCCTTACTGGAAAATGGAAGGTCAATATACTTTTGAATAACACAAACATAAAAAGTTACTAATTATGATATTTGCATTTATTATTCCTTAAAGCTACTCAAATAGTCTGGTGCAATAGATTATACAGTGATAAACCAAAGCTATGAGAAAACAACACTGTTACATTAATGGCATAAATGAACCTGTTGCCTAGCAGTACACAAATGTTCTATGTTATTACTGTGTATTTATTATATTAATTAAAGTATCGGTATCGGTATCGGCACCTAAAAAAATAGAGTATCGGTATCGGTATCGGCCTCTTTTCTGGTATCGGTACATCCCTACATTTAACTTTATTTAAGACAAAACGCTTGTAATAGTACAAAGATAATATCCTCCAAATTTGTCCTCCTATTTCGTAAACACCCTGAGAGCAGTATAGCAGAGGAGATGCATATATATATATGTGCGTATATATATACATATATATATATATATATATATATATATATATATATAAGAAGCATATGTTATATACAATCCCGAAACGTTGGAATTAAATAAAGATGTTTAGAGCTCTGGTGCTTTTATTCATAACAAAAGATTTCCATAAAACAATACCACGCAATGAATATATATAAATATATATATATATATATATATATATATATATATATATATATATATATATATATATATATATATATATATATATATATATATATATATATATTGATAAGGTAAACTGCATTAACCGCAGTGTCAATAAGTATTGATAAAAATACCCCTTTCTGAGCTATTCACCCTGCTGGGATTGAACCTGGGAAGGGCGCGGGAAGGGCGCGGGATGTCCTGTCTTGGTGGGTGCTTATATTCACCACAGGAAGAATTCTCGCGTTCTTCTTTTAGTCCATCGTGGCGTAGTGGTCAAACACATACGCGTTCATCTGCTAGGGCCCAGGTTCAATCCCAGCAGGGTGAATAGCTCAGAAAGGGGTATTTTTATCAATATATATATATATATATATATATATATATATATATATGGAACATTATTATATATAATTCTAATTTATAGTATATATTAAACATGCTATAGGTATATATATAGGAGAGATCTATCCGAAATACATGAGATCGCCCACGAGACACTGGGTAAGGTTGGTATCGCCCCTCTTCGCTCATATTCACACTATTCTTACACAGAAGTAGACCCCCCATGTCACATACATACCATAAAACAATATTACTTTTACAGACACCTTTTTTTCACATATCTCTGTGTGTGGGGAGAAAGATTTCCCACAGCTTATGTTCTGCGTGCCGTACGAGTCTACTAAGGGGGCAGCGGTAGCTGGGGTGGGGACCGGCTACCATTTATTTATACCCTAGGGATGTTTATACATGCCTCGGATCTGGCTATGGTCGCCGTAAGCTACCTTGTATCTTCCTACGGGATTGTATAAATCGATTGGGTTCTTGGAATGTTAGATTAATAAATGGTGACGAGGAGAAGTGAGAAGTGATGGATTTATTTAGTAAGGATACATTTGATTTGCTTGCTGTGACTGAAACAAAGATGAAAGGAAGCTGTGAAGTGTGCTAGAGTGGAGAGGAATTAAAGGGGTGGGAGAAGGAGTTAAATTCTGATAAGTTACCTGCAGCACAGAGCTATGGTGGGTTTTGTTTGTGTGAGTACTAGAATTTTAATAGTTAAATTTAAGTTTGAGATGGTTAAGGTATGTGTGATTGTAACATATAGTCTTTCTTGAGAGTGATGTTAGGGAGACTGTGACTTTCTGGGATAATCTAAATAATGATTTGGATGGAGTGATTAGTGGCATCAGATTGAATGCGTTGAGCAACTTAAAAGGTTGGACAGATGATCGAAAAATGGTATAACTTATGACTTTGGTGTTTCGAGAAAAATTGCGGTTGGTAGGAAGGTGATTGATTTCTGAGGATAGAGGTATGAGTGTAAGCTATACATTCTTCGGGCACAAGAGTATCCAGATGTATAAAAGAGCTGAGGCAGTAGAGATGGCATCGAAGTGAAAAGTATGGTTAATTTTTTGTTGGTGAAGAAGGAGATATTGATGTATGTGATGGACATTAAAACAGTTAAGGGGTTTGGGATGGGAATATCAGATCATTATCGTTTTATGTAAGATTAAGTGGGTGTGGGCATGGATGGAAAGGAAATAGATAAAGAAGGTAATGGTGAGAATTAAGAGTGATAAGTTAAGTGAGCAAGGTTATAAGGAAAAATATGTGAGAGCACTTGCAAATAAATCAGTTGAATGTGAACAAGATGAAACTGTACAAATCTGAACGCAAATGAAGGAGGCCTTTGTTTGTAGTCCAAGAGACGTATGTGGATGTGCTAAAGTAGAAAGGAAGAATCTTAATTGAGAGTGGTTAAAAGTACTAAAAGCCGATGACAAGGTCTCAAAAGAAAGGTGAATAGAAACATATAAGGAGGATAAGGGAAGACTAAATATTGCATACGTAGGAGGAAAAAACAGGTATATGAACAGTTTGGAAGGAGGATGAATGAGAACTTACATGGGAATAGGAAGCTCTTCTGAAAGGAAGTACGAAAGGTTAAGAAAGGGTGTAAGGGGAATCTTCATAGAATAATGAATTGGGATGGTACTTTCGTGACTGATGAAACGGATGCGAGGAGAGTGTGGAAAGAACATTTCAAAATCTTCTTAACATTAGCAGTAATGAAGATGTGATGGTGAATTTGTGTAGATTCGATAGTGTAAGAAGAAATAGGTATTTTGAGGACGAGGTAATAGGTAGAGTTAGAAACTTGA
>JABUQX010082884.1:0-25000 GCA_015478945.1 Trachelipus rathkii | reverse complement strand
AGTGGTCATGGGGAGATATACATTTGTAATCAGTTGATAATACGCGGTGAGAGTATGATGCTATAATTTGGCAAATTAGAAAAAGATCATTAGAGGAATTATAGAAAGAGGAAAGGATTGTGAAGAATATAAAGTCTTAGGACTGCTTCTCAAGGAAGGAAGCTGCGTGTTTGGAACCAGCCTAAATGTGGGATGCGTACTTCATATAAGGACAGATGATTTAGTTAGAAAAAGAATCAATTGAGGGAATATGAAAATTTTTTAAATGTGTCATACACCCCCAACATGCTCAGAAGACTCCCCCGTAAAAGAAATTATATTTTCTTTCCGAGACTATTATTTAAATTACAAACTTTAAGAATATTAAGGACATATTTAATATAGATATTTTCTGAGATTTTGTAATTGGGTAAATTATTGCTTCGAGTAAATGGTTGAAACATTCGGATTTTGAGACATTGAAAGCAGCCATGTTTTCTCTATCATAATTTGATTTCCGTAGAATACCAAAGATTAGTGTCCTCAACACCACTTTCCCATAGTCTTATATTAACTGTTGGATAAGTTGTATTTCAAGATTCAAACGATGAAGAACGATATTCGTTTGCAACAGCAAATGGAGAGCGATTGAAAAAAGACATATAGAGAAGTATAAATACCAATAGATGAAAGTTTCGGAAATCAAAGCTTTACGAAAGATATTCAAAGCTCTTTCGATTTATATCCATCGCCACAGAAAGACATTTGTCGAAATGTCGAAGAACAGTGGAAAAGTGAGAATGAAGAAAATAAGAATTCTTGTTGAACATTCCTTACGTAAGCTATACTCGCGATATGAAATGAGATTAGAAGGATTAATGTCCGCAAATTTTCCTTTCAAAGATGGATTCGAAATATTTTGGAAAAGGAAACTTGGCGATAAAAGGACAGTTTGGAGTTAGGAAGGGGGGGAGGGGTGTTTCATTTTTTCAGCATAGGTTGAATGAACATTTGCTTCCATCAAGAAGGAAAGACCAAGTTAGTTAGTAGGAACCTTCCGGTCGTGCTGACCAGCGGTTCAGAAGCCAGTTTTTGAGGACCCCAAAGGTAAGTACGCCATTTGGGACTGTAGCTTCTTAATATTAAGATTAGAGAGAGAGAGAGAAGAGAGAGAGGGAGAGAAGTGGGGCGAGCGGATAAAGAGAGAGAGAGAGAATTTAAAACATTTTAACTGCTTCAAAGACATAAGTTTAACAGGCCTGTTACATTTGAAAGATAAGCCCAAATAGTTATATTGAAAACAATCTTGGCCACATGAAACTGATACCTGGACCTGGTGCCACCTGTAGGAGGGCTAAGAAAATGCAAATTATTTTTAAATGCTCGAGAAAAGGTGCATTGTTGGGTGATTAATTTATTAATTAAAACCAAATCTTATACCTCAGTTAAGTTTTCCTTTTCGTGCTTGTTTAAAGTTTATGACCACTTGATTTTAATTAAGAAAGGTTGCGAGAGTACTTGAACTTCATACGAAATGTCATGTATGGACCTAGTGCCACCTGTAGGAGGGCTAAGAAAATGCAAATTATTTTTAAATGCTCGAGAAAAGGTGCATTGTTGGGTGATTAATTTATTAATTAAAACCAAATCTTATACCTCAGTTAAGTTTTCCTTTTCGTGCTTGTTTAAAGTTTATGACCACTTGATTTTAATTAAGAAAGGTTGCGAGAGTACTTGAACTTCATACGAAATGTCATGTATGGACCTAGTGCCACCTGTAGGAGGGCTAAGAAAATGCAAATTATTTTTAAATGCTCGAGAAAAGGTGCATTGTTGGGTGATTAATTTATTAATTAAAACCAAATCTTATACCTCAGTTAAGTTTTCCTTTTCGTGCTTGTTTAAAGTTTATGACCACTTGATTTTAATTAAGAAAGGTTGCGAGAGTACTTGAACTTCATACGAAATGTCATGTATGGACCTAGTGCCACCTGTAGGAGGGCTAAGAAAATGCAAATTATTTTTAAATGCTCGAGAAAAGGTGCATTGTTGGGTGATTAATTTATTAATTAAAACCAAATCTTATACCTCAGTTAAGTTTTCCTTTTCGTGCTTGTTTAAAGTTTATGACCACTTGATTTTAATTAAGAAAGGTTGCGAGAGTACTTGAACTTCATACGAAATGTCATGTATGGACCTGGTGCCACCTGCAGGAGGGCTAAGAAAATGCAAATTATTTTTAAATCCTCGAGAAAAGGTGCATTGTTGGGTGATTAATTTATTAATTAAAACCAAATCTTATACCTCAGTTAAGTTTTGCTTTTCGTGCTTGATGTGGAAAGTTTATGACCACTTGATTTTAGGAAAGTTTGCGAGAGTTCTTGAACTTCATACGAAATATCATGTGTCACGTCATTCTTTCGCAATTCGCCCAAGTTGATATGAAAAGCAACAGGTGATCAAGTAATGCCTCACACAACTTTATATAAAGAATTAAGGTAAAATTTCCAAATGCAGTTTTACAAACTTATAATCCTCGAAACGAAAAGGAAATTTCAATAATATAAAAATAAGATAAATTTTAATTGTGTGTTTTCAGGATGAGATGGTTGATAGTATCGAATTTTTAGGTACCCTCCTTGTATATATAAAAGAAGACAGTAATTGTCCTCAAAATTAAACATTTTCTAATAAGGACATGTAGTAAATAAGCGGAATATTAGAATCTGGGAGTCGGAAAAACTCAAATTCTTGAATTCGCCACAGAGAGTCCTTCCTAAAGTTAATATCTTGTCTGCTATGGTGTAGAAAAAGAGAAAGATTGAGTCACTATTTTCTTTCATCGAACTTATCTAACGTTTGGCAAACAAAAACTTCGACACCACTAGAAAATTCTATCTGATCCTTCAGCTAAGAAGATTTTGCAAACTCAAATCCTTTTTCCGCAGATGATGACCTTTCTTAACATTATGTATGTTCGGTAGTACGTATACTATATTATAATATATATTATATATATATATTATATATATACTAATATATATCATTATATACTATCTATATATATATATATATATATATATATATATTATATATCATATTATATATATACTATATATATATTGGGGTTACCTGCAAAAAAATAAAGAAAACTTAAGGCTTTTAGCTCGGCTTCTTACCCTATCAAGTAGCTTTAAGTAATTGTAATGTGGAAAATAAAAAAAGGTGAGCATCTCAGTTGAAATATTTATTTATACTATATTTATATATATATATATAATATATATATATAATCTATAATATATATATATTTTTTATATATTATATTATAATATATATATAATATATATATATAATATATACATTTTTATAAATATCATTATATAATATATATATATTCAGTATACAACTTCGGGTTAATTACCTATGGGAGAAACGAAGATGATGTCTTTTTCTGATATCAGAGAGAAATGGTTTTTTAATTATTTCCAAGTCCTGGAAGAAATTTCACATTTACTTATATATCCAGCACCTATAAGATATATATAATATATATATATATATATATATATATATATACTAATAATAATATATATATATTATTATATTATATACATTATAATTATATATATATATTATTTATATATATATATATATAATATTATTATAATATATATAATATAATATACTATATATTAATATTTTAATATATATATATATAACGCCGTATATAAACGTATAAATATAATACATCGACTAGCCTCGCGGTCCAAGTATAATTGCAACCTATTAAAAACGCATCTCATTCGAGCTACTGAACGAAATTTGAGGAATGTATATAATAGATTTAACATTAGCCAAATAGGAAAAACTTCGTTGCAAGGCATATCTTCAACCAAGTTTGCTGAAAATAAACTATCATAAAAAAAAATTCGTTCGGTTTTTATATTTTTTTTATTTTTTATTTATATGTTCTACGTGAAGCTCATTTTGATAACGTTTTCAACTTCCCACTGAAAGAAGAATATATATAATATATATATTATATATATATATTAACTATATATTATATAATAAATATTATAGTATATATATTATAATATAATATATATATTATATATATCAATATATATATATAGGCATATTATATATTATATATTATATATAATTATATTATAATATATATAATTTATATGATATATAATATTAAGTATTATAACTATATATATATATATTATATATATTATATATATTGTATATATATATTATAATATATATATATATATATATATACTATATATATAATATATACTTATAATATTATATAATATATATATATATATATATATATTTAAGAGGCCAATTTGCTAAGAACTAACCTAACTATTATATATATATATATATATATATAATACTATATAATTATATACTATATAATATATATAATATATATATATATTATAATATAATATATATATATTATATCATAGAATTTTAATTATATAAATAATGGTCATTATTGCAATCCAGATTATTATTATTGCCACATTATAAAGTAATAAATAAAATTTGTATTGCCAAAAACCTCACTGTGCCGAAATAAGACCAGCTTATGATTGTGAAAGTACACTAAGAAAGCTATAGAATAACATATAAGGTTATCGATAAAAATAAATTATGTGACAGATTTATACATGGATAAGAACTCGTAAATGGAACACAATTTTTTTGGATAAAGTTTATAACAGGCGATGAATCATGGTGGTATTGAGTTTAACTAAATATCTGAAACCAAAAGTTAGCAAAGATAATGTGGGAATTGAGTCACAACTCAATAAATTAATCCTCTTTCTACTCGTTCCCACCATGCAATTCCAAGGTCGAAAACCAGGCTGAGATTGTTTTTGATCTCGTCAGCCTTGGTATGTTAATGGTGCTACTAAAGGAGCAATTCAGCTATTCTTCGGAAGGAAGCAAAACAGAAATGTTAGAATCAGCGAATTCTTGTATAAACAAAGCGTCTGATATGTGTCGAAGAAAAGCAGACTCCTCTCCGACCAACGAGCATTACCTCCCTCTCCACGCGTAATATTCACGCGTTTCACATTTATGCAAGCGTGAGAATTGCCCCGTTCGACAGTCAGGACACATCCGCCCCTTAACGGCCCTCCAAATCGGTGCCTCGCGGATGCGGACCCCCTCAGCCTTTGTGGCAACTTCTCATGTACTCAAATGGAATTTCTGGCGAAGAAAAACATTCAAATACTTCCCCATCCTCCAATAACAGCCCGATCTAGTTCCTGCGAGTGGATTTTTCCATCTTACCTCTCTTCCCTTAGTTACATAGACTATAGCCAGTTGACACAAGTAGTGCCTTCCATTCCTATACTCTCTCAGCATAAGCCGCACGAAGGTCACTGACATAAGTCTAATGCGCAAACATTATCATTACCTCGCCTGTATCCACGCTGCCAATAGATCACTCAATTCTCTCCATTCTCCAGTGATATCTGCTTCCGGTTACTTGTACTCGTGGATACACAAGTCAAGATTCTTTTCAACCTCGCCTCTCTCTCCAAAGGGCATGTGCATACTTTTCGAATTCTCCAGATTATAGTGTAACTCTTACAGGTTAAGACATTCGCCCGGACGAGATACATTCAATTACAAATACACAGCATCTACTCACTGATACACTGCGACTATCATTATCCTAGGAACCATCCGGAACACTATCTATCCATTCCTTTCCACATTGAACCATAACCGATTCTCAAATGTTACCTCGTATTATTTCATCAATATAATATATATATTACCTCTAATATACTATGCTTCATTTTCTTCACACCATACAATCCCCTAATTTACGTTTAATAGTCCTCATTTTAGTTGAATTCGTCTCATCACACCAAACACTAACACACCCCTGAGGAATAGTATACCGATAACATATTGATACTTTAGATCTTATATATATATAATACTTCTTTATTTCCACTAAGAACCATAAGTTTCATATCAATATATACTGATCATTATATTATTATATATCTACGAGAGAATATATATGAGTAAAACATTATTACCTATTTAGCTCAAGAACCCGTAAGCGCACTTCAAACACTCCAGTCCTCATTTAACCATCCATACCAAGGATTATTAATATAGCACTCTCGAGCTACGACTCTACCTACCATTTTCACAACTTTTTAATTAACTATCAACTATCTATCCATCATCCCTTCCTTTTCATAATTACCAATCATTATAATAACTCGTAAAAATTAATTTAAACTCGAACTTTGTTCTCTAAGTATATTGCTCATACCAATTATCCTATATAAACAATAATACCTCGCTACCGAGTAATCTTGTCTTCACTCACAACCAGTATATCTTGCTTTTCCTCTATAAATAGTATTTTCAATAACCACTCCTTTTTGTTATAGCAACCCCGCCATAAATTCCCTACTCTATTCCAAATTATTTACCTTCATACCAACATTATTTGTCAAGATTTATAAACCAAAAGATTCCTGCCTTGGACCACTATGAATTTTTAGCTATCTAAGGCGATGTCAGAGATGTATTTGAATTACACTTAACCGTTTAACTAATTTCCCAGCGGAGCATCGACTTTCTCTCAGTACTCATTCCATATACATGAATAGAGAAAATTGATAAAATAATAAACCTGGAGTTAAAAGGAATGTACGGTATAAGTGTTCACTGTACATTAAAACAGAAAAACTCTAAAAACAGAACACCTTGCTAACCTATCTATCAAATGATGAAGCCATAAGAAGAATTTCATCCTATGTCTGGATATTGAAGAGCCAATAAGCTGTTATTCGATTTCTATTTTACAGACATATACATAATCACTTTAGTAGCGTCCACTTAGTAAATGCAGTTGAGTGAGAACACTCATTTAAGCTTTTTGATACCATTGGCAGATGACAACGTAGCCAACAGGCTATTGAACGGACTTTGCGTTTTTCCTATATTTTTAAAACTCACGGATTCAAAACCTCTTTCTTAGAAACACCATTGGTGGCAACGAAAAAGACTTAAGCGATTTCTTATACGCAATGCTTTCGATCGATGATTAAGATTTTCTTTCATCTATAGGCTATTACCAAGATTTTAATAATTTAAATAGTGATTTGTAATTAGATTGTATCAAACATATGATGGAAAGATCCTAAATCTAGGATAGAATATTAATATATTTCAAATATGTAAATGTAATATACGTTACAATAACATTTTCTAAAAATAATTCTACAAATTTTTTTAAAGATAATTTTTCATGATAAGATTAATGCTTTTACGGTCTATTTCCACAATGACCCTCTTGTTATTGAAGCCGATTGCAACCACAACAAGACATGAATTATTTCCCATATTTGAAAATTATATAAATAATTTTACTCAGACACATAAATACCCATAAAATCTCGTAATATATTCGTAAAAAATTTAATTTTCCCTTTAATAGATTAATATACTGTTTAATTCGATAACTAAAATGACATCCTATTTCTGAAGCTATATTACAAACCACTTCTTGTGAGAATGACTTTTCAGATTTTCAGATTCATACTAGCCATCTAATTTCATTATCATGAATCTTATTGATATCTGCTTATATCAGTTCTTATTCTTCTTCTGACACCACCATCTATAATATTATCAGTTCGATGGCGGCCTTCTTGATTCCAACTGCATGCATCCATCACTAACAACAGGACGGAACTGTCGAATTTATGGGCCGGTAAGAGATAGCTCTATACTATATATATATATATATACCCAATATTTTCTAGGTTTATTAAATAAATTAGAATAAATTATATAATAATAAAAGATATACTAATTATTAATATTTATTATATGTAAGTATATACAAAAAGATAGACTATAATTATATCTCAAAAATTAATAAAGTATATATAAAACACCACAATTAAATTAAATAGATCCCATTTTAAATATATAATTGAATTCCTAATTTAGACTCCTTACTAACTTCTTGTATTATATTACATAAAGCATAAATTCTATTGCATACTGATATATAAATTTTAACGTGAGTTATAATGAATGACGTTCATTTATTCTAATATTCAAAGTTTATAAGTAGGATACTGACTATGAGTTATAGTTCATGTCTTATTAATAATTCGAATTAAATAATTAATGAAACATTTATTGTTTTTACTTTTCTACGTAAAATTAATGTGCTCGAATAAATATGTTCGGGATAAAAAGTACATAGAATCAAATTATTTTAGGTACCGCTGACTTATGTGAGTTATGTTATGTTTGATATACTTTTGTATCGAATGTGTATTATCTTGATTATTTATATATTCTGTTATTTATGAATATTTATCTTATATATATATAACGTATTATGATCAAAGTGTAGTATCAAATGGCAACAAATATTTGAACAATGGTGTGAGTATAAAAAAATCGTTGGCAATAAATAAGCATAATACTTTTGAATTGTGGAATTTATTATATATAAAGATAAAAACACTTGTAATAAACCTATTAATCTATAAATAAACCACAGTCTTTATTTTTAAATAAAAAATGTAGCCTTAAGTAAATAAAATATACTCTATTGAAATGAGTTAGGATTTAACATTGTCTTCGTCTTATAAATGTTAAACTAAGTTTTATCTAAGTGAATAATTTAAAATATAGTGTATCTTATTATATAATTAATTTATAATATGTTTTCCATTGTTTTTAAAGTTATAGCTATATATATATATAATATAATATTAATATAGATACTATATATTTATATATATAATATAATTATTAATATATAATATTACTATTTTAAATATATTATTAAATATATATATTAATGATATTATATGCATAGTGTCATTTTATCTTAATCACCCTAAAGCTAGATGAAAACACTTTGTTTTAAAAGCTAAAATAGAGAATTTCTTAATCTAATGGTCAATCCATAAATTTAGAGTTTACTCTTCTCGATTGTAAGAGAACAATTCTTATAAAGGATTAAATTAATTATAATTGTAGAAAGAATGAGATTTAAAAGAAATAAAATTTTCTAAGAGTTATAATATCTAACTTCGATGGGAAATAAAAACGAGTCATCAAAGATATCAATAAAATTAGATAAAATATTGTAAATAAGATAATCTTGGGTTAAAACTATATGCCAATAAATATTATATATAACCATGGCATCATTAATGTTTTTTGTATAATTAAATCTAATATAACGTGAAGAATTTGAAGAGACCCAAAATAAAGATGGCGCTATAATAAAATAAATAAATATATTAAAAATAGTCATCTTTTGCATAAGAAGAATTGTGACAGGTCCTTAGTTTTAATCGCGTATACTGGTAATGTTTACAACCGAGATATACCAGTGAATATAATACCAGTGATACTTTCCGACTCGGAGCAAATACCGTGATGATGATTTCCGACCGGCATAAATAAATAGCTTTAAATTAGTTTTATTATTCAATATTTATATATTATATTGATCTTTGTTATATCTCAGCATAAATATTCGCAGTTTCTTAATTAGTGATTATATGAAGAACTTCAAGAGATAATATTTATCATGTTCATTCTAAGGAGATTATTGTTAATATAATAATTATGTTATACTTTAGGGAGTGTCTCTTATCTCAGATTGCCAGTTTGGTTTCCGAAAAGAACCCTTAACTGTTGATATTAATTTAAAAATGCTTGATATATATTTATTAGCTGATCTTCTTTGCAGGAATATACGTATCTCATCCCTTAGATGTCTTTTTTGTAAAAACACTGTCGTGCGGGATTGAGTTGCCCATATACTTTATAAATATAGTACTTGTGACTCTGTTTTATATATCTCACCGTGATATAATGCAAACTAAAAATCATTGAATCAGCTTTAAGTTTTCTCAAAGTAATTTAATAAACCCATGCTGCTCCCCTTCCTACAAAACCTCATATATTAAGATTGAGATTGCTTGGTCTGAGATAATCGTGCTCTTGTCCTAGTTTATAGTTAACGATCTCACAGCTTATTTATTAATGACGCAGAAAATTGTTGCTCTCTCTTGATCATAATGCAAGGGTGATAGTTTCCCATACGACTGACTCAATGATATCTAGATACGGTAGACGCATTGCAAACGTGAAAATACACTGACTATTATCTATGCAACAAAGCATAAGTAACTGAAGTGCTTAATGATTAACTTTTATACTTTTTCTCCAACAGCTCTTGACATTTAGAACTCAAAAAAAATTTCTATATTGGAACTACATTCTAAAAGCACTATATTTAGACACTGAATCCTACCAAGAAATGAGACGACGCCATCTAATAAGATATATTTAAAAAACGAGTTTTACAATATTTGTATGATTATGATAGTACCTCATAGTGCCCTCTTGGAGGCTTTTATATATATATAAACTATGAAACTCCTCTCCCAAGTGTATTGCTAACAAGAGACAGTACGTTGGTGTACTTGGGCATTCTTCGCACCCTTTACTTGTGTCGTTTGTTCCATGGCATAGGGGTCATGTCTGGGTCGTCTGTTTTTTATAATTACCACGTTCATCTGACTAACAAGCTTCTTCACAGGTTTCCCGAAATCAGTGGAGAGTTTTCTTGGGTAGCTTGAATGGAATTGATAGTGACGATCAACTTGCTCATGTTGATGATCTGGTAGTTTGATCTACTAACGTAGACTTGGGAGTTGACTTTAGCATTACAGAAAGTAACTTGATATCTATTAAGACTTGGATCAAAGCTAATAAACTTGTTAACAACCCAATAAAATCTAAATGCATGCTTTTTACCTTTGATCTTAAAATGAAAGGGTCACACACTTTAAATATCTTGGTCTTATATTGCAAGATAATTTGATCCTCTAAATTGGCAGAGACTGGAAGTTTAATCTACTCATTACGTGGAGTTTTGCTATTAAAGACTACAAATGCTCTATTTATCACTTGTTTATTCTCATTAATCTGTATATACTTGCTTCGAGAGGCTCAAACACTAATTGCCTCAGATTGTTTAATGTCCCATTTAATAACCTGGTCAGGAATTTGGGATACTCAATTAGTGGTAATGTGGGGGATGTGATTACAATGCTAAAAAAATTAAATATATAACAGTTTCATATGATGGAACTCTAGTTACTTATAATTTATGTTTAAAGTAGACATAAAACCTTTAAATATTCATACAAAAATAACCTGATATAATAGTAGCCACATGATTAATATTCACTTGACACACTGTATCAGATGAGCTTCTTTTTCTTCAAAGTGATGTGAACTAATAAGTTTATTATAAATTAAATATATGTGTGTTAAAAGTTTTTTGAAAAGTAATTTAATTTATCGTCATACAATAAAAAGAATTTTATCATTATCAAGCCTACTTTCAAGAGATGCCAATTGTAGTGAATTTTTTATTTTGATTGGAAAAGATAATATCCAGAAGAGTATCTTGTATTTCATAAGTTCTGAAGTGGTTAAGTCCAAATATAGCCGTAAAGCATTCGCTGTGAAATCTTGTAAATTTTTGGTATCATATTTTGAATGACCGACTAGTCATAACTTAGCTACAAATTCTCATTTATTATTGATCCTAATTTATTCATTATTATTACCTAATTATTATTATTATTATATATAATATTAATTACTATTTATATAATCATTAATTTATTATTAATTATTATTCATATTTTATTATTATTATATAATTTTTAATTATTTATTATATTATATAATATTAATCTTTAATTATTACATTTATTAATTATAATGAATTATTATTATATTATTGTATATATATATATATATATATAATATACATTATTATATATAAATATATTAAAATGAAACTATATCATTCGTTTATATAATTATATTATTAATTGCAAATTTTTTAATTATTAATGCACATAGCATTATAATAACTTTTTCTTATTATTACAGTAAGACCAATATTTAATTACTTTAGTAGTACGATAGTAGTAATAATTGAAGGAGTTATTAGAAGAGTTAATTCAGTTAGTAGAAATATTAAGTAGAATAATATGCATTGCACTGTTATTACTGCAGTAATGTAAATATTACATTTTCTATATAGTATTATTTATATAATATTAATTATTTGATCTTAATTATATATTATATCATAATAATATTATTTTACAAACATATAATTATTAAATATTTATTTATCTTATAATAATAAATATATATATATTATTTATTATTAGTATTTTTATTTTAACATTATATTTATTAATTAATTAATACAGCATTTCATTATAAAACCTTTCTAACCTGTGATAAATTATAACCTATTTTATTATTAATTTCATTGCAACTTTATCATTATTCAACAATTTTTAGTTTATATCATAATTAATTACTATTTTATATTATTTTCATTATTTATTATTATTTTTTATACTGTTTTACTTTTTTATCATTTTTCTATTTTTAATTAAAATATATTATTATTAAATATAATAATTATTAATATATTATTATCATATTTAAATATAATATTTATTATTATTATTATTATTAGGTTTTTAAGATAATTATTAGTTAAAAAGAAATATTAATACTATTTTAATATTTTATTTTTGTTCGTTCGTTTTTTTTTTAAATTATTTTAAATTTTAATAGATTTATTATTATTATATATTTAATTATATTTCTTTTATATAATAATTATTAATTATATTTATAGTCTCATTTACCACATTTAAATTATTATTCTGCTTTGAGAAGTGTTTTTAACTTTCTATTTAATTATTGGTAGTTAAATTTAGTACCAACCTCTGGTAGTTAAATTTAGTTCCAACCCCTGGTAGTTAAATTTAGTACCAACTCAAAAACGAGCGTTCCTCATTTAATTCATTATAGTATTATTCACATAAATTATATCATATATATTTATTCTATAATAATTTAAACATTTAATTTTTATTCTATTACAGCATTAATTATCTATAAATAATAGATATAAATTATATATAAAATTGTTATATTATATTAAATTATTATAATTTATAATAATAATATTAACAATTAAATCAATATTACCTCCTTAGCCTGTTAATTTTACCTATGCATTAACTTTTTCTGTAATTGCTTTCAAGTTTGTCTAATCTATACGATATGTTATTAATACTTATCCTCAAAAACTTTTTATAAAATGTAAATGAATTACCACTTACATTCTTATACTAGTTATTATTTAAATCAAATTATTATAATAAAATATTCAGTTTCCTAACTTCAATGGAAAAAAAATAAAAATACATATCGAGTACTGGTATTTATTTTGTGTTTAAAGTTGCAACTTTTATGATAGTTGATTATTTATTATTTAATTATTATTTTATATTATATTAATACTATTCATATTTTATATAAATTCTTATTATTTCAATTCCTATTATCATATAACTTTTTATTTATTTTATTTTTTTATAGTGAAGTTATATCAATGTAATGGTCAAGCCTCATTTGGATCTGATTATAAATTCTCCAAGAAAATCAAAAATATACAAATATATTATTTTTCAGTTTCATGATATAAATAATATTTTAAACAACTAACCAAGCGTTTTACACCTCTATTATCATTATAGGACGCTTAAAACTGTAACATTAGTAAATCTCATGTGTTTGTGGTAATTAGTTTCTCCTCCTTAATCTCCACCAATGAGGGAAAAGTCCACTCTTATCATTATTTACTCCTTCCAACTCTATAATTATTAATTAATAGGTCATCCTTGGGTTAGTTGTTTACGGTATTCTGATATCAGCTGGCAGATATCAATTTTTATTATACGCAAATAAATCTATCATCCATGCACGTAACTACAAAATTTTCTCATCCTCATAATAGTTCCCTATGGTCCACACATGTGTAGGAAGAAGAAGGGAAGTGGAATATTCAAAAAAACGGGTAAAGTGACACTATAGTTGAGAAAATAATACTCATTCTCCATTACCTCTTCTAGATTTTTTAAGAGTTATACACTTAGGCGTTAGGGCGCGAACGTAAAACTTCCAGTTAATTCCTATACTTGGTCCCCATGGTGCCATCTTAGAGTATTCCCCGCTACCTCATCCATGATGATATAACAACAAATGAGCGTTAACCATGATAATTTGTTGTTAATGACCCACCAAAAATGATACTTAACCTCATGCAGATCAAATTGTTCCTTTATTTTCTAATCTTAATTTCTAGAATTTTAATTACAAATTGATTCTATCATTTATTTTATCTATTGAGATTTTTTACCCCACCAATTTATTTTATACTGTTTTAATTTAATTATCATGTTTTAATTTTTATTCAAAATGTATGTGAATGTTTGACTTGCTGAAGACAGTCCTGAATTGAATATAATTAACTTCTCGCCTCCCCCGGACGGACGGACGTACATGTTTAATGACCTTATCTACAATTTTTAAATAATTCTATTAAATAATTTATATCATTATAAGATATTTAAATTAAGCTAAATTTAGGTGCTTGCTTAAATAATTTTAACCTATTAATAATTAAACAATGGACCCCGTAAAAATATCTTATTAGTGTTTATATTACAAACTCTTAATGTAGAGTTTTTCTTTTTATACAAAAATTTATATTAACACATATTTAATATAAAAAATATATTATAGTTTAAAATTAATTATTATTGAGTTTAGAGTTTATGATTCTCTCTTGTGTGTAATATTTCCGAGTAGTGATTAGTACTTCAGAACTTGAAGTTGTGTCGGAGTTGTGGAGATCGCAAGGTTATTATATATAGCTGCCCTGTTTTGTGATTTCATTAAATTAGTGAATAGTCTCATTTGAGACGAAGTGTTGAGTTAAGGAAATGATGAATTATGCTATTCCGATCTAAATGGTGATTCTGAGTGAAATATATAATAATGGATTGATAAGAAGATGGATGGTATTATTTGAGTTGGAGAAAAGTGAGTGAGATTAAGTGTGTTAAGGTATATTAATTAGTTTGGAGTCTAGGTGTGGACTTGTAGAGGCGTTTATTATTATTATTTATTAATTTTAATTGCCAGGCCGCGAAGTGGGAGCTGCGGTTACCTAAGATTTTTAAGAAAAGGAGAAAGTATAGAATGAAAACCTTGAAAGGACAAGAATAACTTAGAAAGGACAAAAGAAAAATTAGAAAGGATAAAAGGAAAACTCACAATGAACAGAAGGATAATTTAGAAAAGAGAGAAAGAAAACTTTAAAAACGGCAGAAGGATACTTTGAGAAGGTATCTTAGAAACTTAACACCTAATCTTTAAAAGAATGAGTGATTTCGAAAGTTCAGTCAGCCTCAGGACGATGCGAGACAGTAACAGTCTGAAAATCGGTTCATTCGACTAGTCTTGCTTTGAAATAATAAGAAAGAAAGTTCAGACCTTGAGTGGTTATGAGCAAGAAGAGCGGTTTAACGAGCCTCTCGGCTCTTAAGAACTAAAGGTGGCCTCAATGCCAATGGTAAAATGTGTTGCAGTTTTTTCTAAAGGAGTGAAGATGAGACCTTAAATATCTGTAGTTTCTCCAAACATTGTGAGTACTATCTACAAGTTAGATATATCTCTGTTATAGACTTATACCGTCCCTAATGATGAAGGCTACTTATTTTCTAAAAAGTAAAAAAATAAGAATAAATCAGATGAGATATATGTTTACCAGAGTGACATGAATAGTGTGAGAGATATCGTGGAATAGGATAGACTAGATAGAGTATATTGGATTCTTACAAAAAGTTGAATTCAAGATGTATGCAAATATTGGTGCACATGTAGTATCATATTGAGTTATCAAATGCAATAATAGGCATTAAGTAAAGGTCAGAAGAATATTATTAAATAGCAGATACAGTAGATCTATAGGTGAAGATTATGCATATATACAGAAGTAGTGAAAGCTAGTGGTATAATAAAAGGCGTTGTGCATGAATTTTCGGGGATATTATATTTCCTAGTTTAGGTATGTCATATCTATTAGGATACTAATAATTGGATAGGGTAAGACGAGCTTTATAGGTGTATAATCAAAAGATTATCAGAACGGAAATTAAGTGTTTTCAGGGAATGAGATGGATGTTAAGGTGTTCCTCGTTTTGGAGGAGAATTATACTCGTGCCATTAAAGATCTTTTATGCCCAGATGGATAGTGTCACTAATTGAGATTGTTAAAATGATTCTTGACGCTTTGTCGTATGCACATTTAATTAATGGCACATAATAGCTTGTAGATTATTTTAATTATATAAGCTCCTCCCATGAATTTATTTTTAGTGAGTTAGATCTTGAATGTTAGCTAAATATAAAAACTTAGGTATAATTTGGAGGGGGGCGATGTGGCTAAATCTGGGATTCATGAAATAATAGACAATTGGTAACGAATTGTAATTATTGTTTGAGTGTATATATAAATATTAATATGTATTATTTGATTTTAATTCAATTAATTTCTAAATCAAATGATTATTAGTGATAACTCGTCTCAATAAAAAAAAATATATAACTAGAATACTTTATGATAAACTTTTTATTGTTCATACAATCTACATTAAATCATTTCAGATTTAATTCTTTGGAATAATTAATTAAATAGTAATGATTATTAGTAAGTAATTATAACTCCTATAAATGAGAATCTATTAGACATTATATACATTTTATTGCAATAATCTGAGGCATGGGTTAATGAAAGAATTTAATATGGATGACTCTTTATGATTTGACTCATTAGTACAATAGATCATGGATTTATATTTCATATCATTACTATTTATTTTATAATTACCAGCGTAGAGAAAGAGGAGGTGGTGGTTATTTTGTGGCGCTTTATGTTAAAAATCATAATATTACTATATCATTTGTATTAACTAATGACTGATTATATATTATCTATGATAATTTGAATATATCGGTGTATTGGGATTTATTGATATCCTATATTATATATTTAAAAAACAATTACCGGTGTTCCGTAGCATATTTTATTATTTTATGATCACTTTCTATCCATTGGTTAGCCCTCAAGAAATTAAGACGCAGATATTGTTGAAAGATATAATTGACGAGAGCAATGCCACAGAAGAAAAAATGTAATATTGTACATTAATATGGATGTATTTAATATTTTTATTAATTCCTTGGCAATTTCATTTGGATGTCTTTTCCTTAGCCAAGATGGTATTCACTAAATGTATTTCTCTTGCATCTCAGTATAATATGTAATTATAATCTAGATTAACTTTATTATATAGTACCCTGTATTGGATTCCAAGAAAATCCCACAATGATACGGAGCGCTATTATTTAATATAGTTACTTATATATATTTAAACTTAACGAATTGAAAGTTTATATGGTGGTATGAAGTTAGAGTTAAGGAGCAATTAGGAACTTATATGACCAATTATAATATAATTAGAAATAATATGATGTGATATTAATATTTCTTGGCCATCAAATTTGGCAAATTCGATTATGATATTTTAATCACTGTTCAGTAATTTAATCATTGTTAACGTTAATGTGATACGCAGAGACATAAAGATCATTGTATATATACAGAAAAAAATTGGCTGATTTTTACCAAAATTTCAGTAGACATGCTTAATGTACAGCTGAATCTTGGGATAAAGAATGTTAAAGACCAAAATATGTATTATTTCATTATCTTGTGTTGGTTCTTAAAATTCATTTTAATGAGTTTTGTTGATAATAATACTATTAATTTTATACATAATGAAATTTATTAACAGTCAGATACGGTTTTAAAAGATCATAACCCTATTAATTTTGGGGCTCAGAGACAACAAACATATGTGTTGCAACTAGTAGCCCCCTTTCAGAAATTGTATTTCAATTAATTATGTAATATAATATTACTTATACCAATATGTTTATTAAAAGATTGGGTTTAAAACATTTTATTACGTATATACTACGTATCAAATTTCATTAAATTGTTTTGAATTTTGAATTAAGATATGTTAGAGGGATAACTGATTATATTAGTGCTTATAAGGGTTGGAATTATGATTTTTGAAACTGGATTCCCTTTGGATCTGGAATTAAAATATATCATCTATTTGTTATTTTTGCGTATATATTATTATTTATTTATTATTATCATATTATGAATTAATTATATTATTATTATTATATTATTATTATTATATATGATTATTATTATTAAATATGCATATATAAGTGTTTGTTTTTAAATAACGTATCCTTCATCTTTGCCCGAAGACAAGTGTACAAGTGCAAGTCCTCAGTAATTGAGATTAGTGTTCATAACATAATCGGGCAACTTTTGCAGATTTATACTTGCTTTAGCAAGTCGTTTAGGCTTTTTACGTTTAGAAACGATTGAATGATAAGTTGGAACAAGTCTAGAAGTTTCTTTAAGTATGAAAATTAAGTCACAGAAATCAATCTCTAAAACAATGCTTTCTTGGTAGGTAAGGTTGGTATTAGGTTAAAATAAAATTGTTTAAGATACCTTTTAAGTATTTTTTTATCTGAAATTCATGAATGTATTGTTCATCATTAATAAATACATAATAATAATAATAATAATTAATAATTGAAAAGATAATCAATAATATAATAAAAATCACATAATAGCAAAAATTAATAATAGCATTTTTAAACACTGTTTGAAAAGAAAGGTGAATCTTGAAATATGTCAAAAGGCAAGAGAAAGAAAAAGATGACGTTTGATGGCCAAGTAGATTGAAATAAAACATACAACTGGAGTTCTACAAAGGTCGTATTCCAGCCACGTTTTCCAGAGCTGGAGAGATGCGACGAGAGATACCTTATGCGAGACGTAACATGAGGAGGCGGAAGTTTTCTTAATAGCGTTCGAATAATGATTCTCTTATTCTTGCTTGATCTGGAAAAAAGGCGAAGCTGCCTGGGAAAACATGGTGTGGAATACGAATACGACCTTTGCAGGAAGGTTTATATTGTTTTCCGTCACAGGAAAGAAGAGTACGTGCTACAGCATGTATTGTGACTGAACATTCTTTTATGCCTGTTACGATATACAAATCCTTGGCCTTAACCATAGAACAAAAAAAATGTATTGAAACCTCAATTCCAAGCTGGTTGCTAGGGCGGCTCAAAAGAACTGGCGAGTTCTGTTTTAGACTGCGAGACTGGTTTTTCTCTTCTCGATTGACTCCACCTAATTTACAACGGGTCTCATCCGCAATTGTATGGAGTACTGCTTTATATCCTCCTGGGGGGGGGGATGGCTTCTTGCCTCTATAGGGCAGAAGTCAGAGTCCAAGGCCAACGAAGACTTACCATACTGTCTGTGCTCTCTAGTTCACTTGACCCCTCTATTTTTGCGGCGTGATGTTGAGGACTTTTTATCCCTTTTCTATAGGTAACGCAGCGGCAACAAGTGCTCCAGGGAACTATCCACTCGCGTACACCACCTTACCTTTACGACGCCCTCGTGGCACAAGAGGTGCTGTGTCGGGCACGTGAGTGATTTGTCGTTTGATATGGGTAACTCCGAGCTAGTTCGCTGCGGTGCTCGTTTTTCCTGTCAACCTCTGTTCTGTGGACATTCCTCTCCATCCATGTGTGTTTTCCTACTCCAATTAATTTCCCTCACTTTAAGCCTGCGTCTGGTGCTCATCTTGCGTAATTTGCGTTAGATGAATTTTTTGAGGCGTTCCAACACCCACTCCTTGAATAGGGTTCTGCCCGTGCCTTGAATAGGGTTCTGGCCCGTGAGTGGGCGGTGAAACTGTAAAAAAAAAAAAAAAAAAAAAAAAAGGTATCTATAAAAACCTGTCTAGTGAAACCTCACAAGAATGGCATCTCCGACGGTTTCACTTCTAGAAATTGCATTTAAATTCTATGAAGAGCGAGAGCAATCGCATTGACAAAAAAAAAAAAAAAAAAAAAAAAAAGAAAAGATTTCACAGAAAGTCGAAAGGCCGCCTTATCTGCAAAGCCCCCGGCAGCGCGACTAATAGTCGACGGATGGATGGCTTTTCAGAGAAATTAAACCTACCTGAAAGATGGAGGATTTGGATATGTTAGGATTTGATAAACTCATGGCCGAAATTTGCATTGACTCTTCTATTCACGCTTAAAAAGGAATCACACCAGGGAACCTCATCGTAAAAATGAAGAGACAGTAATCAAGGAGCAAAGATAATTTCAAATTTGCAAATCTGTGAAAGAGGAGATTAGGCTTTAAGGAAAACATGAGATGCTGCCTACAGAAAGAGGAATCCCTTCGCGATGCGTGGCATGAAACAATGGGCGAAGGTTTTCCATGTTATCAGCTGCTTGCAGGCAACGATAATTATCATCACCTTACCTTTCATCTGTCGACGAGAGGAGGAGAAGAGAGAGAGAGAGTTATTTAAGTGTACGGTAGGAATGTTAACACCCCAAAAAGGAACAGTCGCTCGCCAGATACTAGTGAAAGCTTAATGTTTTTGCTCACAATTTGTGAATTTTTTTGAATGGTTCTTGACCTGATATCCTATCTTTTCTTAAAGGAGTATATTATTATATGTGTCATGTTGGAGTAATAGCGTTTTTTTAATTTTATCGTTTCAGTGATTAAATGGTCTCTTCTTTCATTATTTTATTCTTCTATTATTAGTAGCTGTTAAAGAATCTTCTTGTAACATGTGTAATTTCATGTTAACATAAAGCTTTAGTAGCTAAACTTATGTTAATTCTTAATGGAAAATGGAAGATGATAGTTTTTTTAAATAGACACAAAAACATAAAAAAGTTATTAAATATATTTGCATTTATATTCCTTTAAAGATACTATTTAATTTAAAAATTAAATATTACCTCCTCAATTCCTTGATGAATATAAATTGACTAAGTATTGGTTTGTACAGAATGCAAATCTTGATGTGAGCCTAGAGGATACTAACAAAGGTTGCTATCTATGATTACTGGTGTATTTATTATATATATTAAAGTATACGGTATCGGTTATCGGTATCGGCACATAAAAAAAAATAGAGTATCGGTTCGGCCTCATTTCTGGTATCTTGTGATCCGGTTACATCCCTAAAAAATTTTTATGAATTTTTTTTAAAATATATATATATATATATATAATATATATCTATATATAAATATATAGTTATTTATAATATAATATTATTATATATATATATATACTTAGTATATATAATGACTATCATATATATATATACCGTATTACTATTACAATATACAGTATATATTACTATATATATATAGTATATATTATATATTATATTATTATATCATATTTAGTATTATATTTTATTTATATATATATATATTATTACTTTAATTATTTTATATACTATACTATATATAATATTTATTATATATATATATACTATATTATTATATATTATATATATATATTTATATCTATCACGTATATACTCTAAAGGGAGACCCAAAGTGAATTAATTCTAAGAAACAAATGAGGAATAATTATGACAATTTCTTAATCATTTACCAAAACCTGGATGTTAACTTTGAATCGGGGCATGAGAGTTAGCAAGCTTCGAGACTGAACTATCTTCGTTTTTTATGTTCAATTTTTCGATGTAGCGAGAGGGGGCAAGTCCAGTAAGTCTTCATCTCCAATAGTATTTCGTAAGTAGGTTTCAGAAGTCATAATGTTAAACAAGCTTCTTTTCTACTGATGAATTTCCAGTAAAAAAATTTCCAGTATTTGAACAAGAGAGTAACTAATTTGTAAATTGTACTCCGACAGAAACAGTCGTCTATTGTGTTCGTGGACATCCGGTTGCTTGTTGATTGCGCATTTTTTCAACTTCCATAAATTCCCTCTGCTTTTTACTAAATCCTCAATTGGGCTTCCGAGATCTTCTTTGTAAAATGTTAATTTTACCTTCTCATATTGGCACGCATTATACGCTGAGTCGGTTGACAAATACAAGGAATATAGTATTTTCTTTATGATTTAAAATCTACTTCCTAATGCGATATTCGAAATCCACCGCAAAGATGTATAAAACATGGATGTGATAATAAGTCTGCTGGGTCGAAAGTAGGAAATTGGTCTGTATTTTGGAATTTGTTGAATTCTTGGCTACGCAATGTTGCATACCAGCTCAGATCTATAGATGCGCTTAACAATTCTTTCAAATCTACTGAGTTCCTAATGCTCCATTCATCTCTGATTGCTTCAGTTTAGTTTACTTAAAATACATCTGCAAGTATATGCATCACCAACATAAGAGTGTCTGCAAATCGTTTTGACAAGATTGTATGTTAACTTAAAGTTATTAAAACGGTGTGTACTAAAGATGCACTATAAACATTGTTTAGATTTAAGGTAGCTTTTTTGAATGATCTCCAACTCACATTTTTTCTGTTCTAAAGCTGCTATTTCGGGTTTATCATAACAAATAAAAAAACCGTTTTTTTTTTTTTTTCCATGCCGTTGCACAACGAGTTTTGCGACTTTTTTAACTCTTCTGCTACTCCTACCGAATAGTTCTATTTTTTCTTTACAAAGACTTTTGTCCTCTTAGCACTTACAGTAAAAAATGTACAACTTCTAGAACTCTTCCAATTGCATTCGAATATTTTGACTTTAGAAGCATTTGTGAGTTATAAATATAAGCAATGCAAAAGCTGTAAGTATAAATAGCTTTGTGACATTTTTCCCTTATTACTCTTTATGGTTAAAACACTTGATACTTAAAATTATCTGATATCCACATCCGCATCACTAAAGGACTTTTGAGATTTGTTCCTGACAGCGCGAACTTAAGTAATGCAAAACATTAATTTAACCTTGCATTCGTTCTTATTACGGATATGATACTTTAAAAGTTTGAGTCGTCTAAAAATTTCGGGGGCTATGGCCCCCTGGCCCCCCCCATGGATACGCCACTGTAACTATAGGATATACTAGGATATATACTATATAATATATATCATATATATTATATATTATATATACATAGTATATTAAATATACCATTGTTTAACTACCTTCTAGTGCAATAATGTTGAAAGTTGACGTACCAAACTTAATATCTTATATAATTTTCAGAATATTTAGTAAAAATATAATAAGCATTTGTAAAAAATGCAAGTAGACAGTGTAAAAACGGTTGGCAGATTCAATTTTGGTTACGGTGTGTTGAATTTATGCTAGTCTAAGCACATTGCACCCAAAATTGTGCAGGGAACAAGTATTGGTAGCGGTACACGGCCTACTTTCGTTCGGCCTATTTGTGATTAGATAAGCATGCGGCAATGCTACGATATAGTGGAAGGTGTAACAACCCTAGATAGGATAGCGCTAAGGGAACAAGAAAAGCAGATGCTTTGACTAGTCCCAGAATTGATGGGGGCGCAACGAAGTCACTATGTGACTGCCACTTTGCGTGGATGAATATTAAAACTATGGAAAAGTAAGGGAGGCAATCTCTTCCTACCAAGAATCATCCATCCAGAAAACCCCAGTTCCTCATAATGAACCAACTACCCCTATACCTTCACCTCCAGCTTAAGCTAAGTTAAATGTTTTTATGGACGGAAGCTCCATGACATATAAAGAAAGACATCCGTATGTTTCCCAGATATTATGTAGACCTATATACTATATATATATATATATAATATTATAATTATATATATATATAATATATATTATATATATATTATATTTATATAGATATATTATATATTATATATATGTAGCAATTCCAAAATGTCTTTTCTAGAAGATGATGAGATCATTGAAACATGCTTAAATATGTGCTTAAATCCTTGAAATTGGAGGAAAAGATTGAGATAGTGAAATGTGCCTGGTCGTGCATTTCCGTATGTGATGCAGTGATTTTTAGAAACATTGGAAAATCCAAATTACAAAGAGGGGGGGGATGATAAAAAATCTTCATTGATTGTTATAAAAAAAAGGGGTGACCGGTATTGTCATTAACCCTTTGCACGTGACACAGTGCGCTTTGGGTTACGCGCACTGTACGTGTGGGCCAAATCCTGCCCACACTTACTTTTACGGGTGAATCTGCTTACAAATTTGACAACTAATTCATATAGATAATGGTATATTGACCTTTTGCAGTATCTAGGCCATTTTTGTACCTATCTTTATTATTATTATTTTTAATTATATTTGAAAACTGGTTTTTTTTTGTGTTTTTTGAATTTGCACTATAACGATCGTCTGAAAAAAAGCACTATACAGGCGAATTCGTTCAAATTTGATAGTATTATTCCTAGATTAGTACTAATGAAACCAGTACTGTACCGCTTAGCAAGGACTTCCCAAAAACAACTTTATAGTCACGGGGTGGAGGTATTTTTCTTTAACATTTTATGTTTTTTTTTAAAAAAGGGGACAATTAAATTTTTTTTGCATGATTTTTTGAATTAGGTTAAAAAAAACTAACTAAAATTTGTGAAAAACAGTTGACACCAATTGTAATACTGTACGATGTATCAGAGTGTCTGTCATAACTTTACCCATGTGTAACGCGTCCGTACCGTGAGGCAATGTTTGCGCAAACAATATCTTTTTATAGGCGATTCCCTAACTTTGGTTTAATTTAGATCATTCATTTTCATGTATAGAACTATGTATTTGGACCTTTTGCGTTGATCTGGCTGTTTTAGCTACTTAGTTTTATTATTACTTATTAAAAGAATTTATACAGGTCCCACGCAACATCAGTTTGGCAAAATGACGGCTAGAACTAATAATATCTACGGTAAAATCAGTTTAGGTTCAACGGCAGTTTTACAACATTCTAGAAGATGGTTGTTTGATGGGTTTCTTTGAATGGGTTCGCTTTTAGAGAAAAAAGAGATTTAATTAAAGTAGTTGATAATTTAAAAAAAATGAGTGATGAAGTCAAAGTTTGCC
>JABUQX010082883.1:0-37216 GCA_015478945.1 Trachelipus rathkii | reverse complement strand
CTAGAAACACGATCATCTGGAGAGCTCTGGGAGAACGAGTTTTGAGGCCAAATGGAAGAAGGATGCTAGTTCCACTGAAAGGGTGAAACCCTACCTGAGTATATATATAGCTCAAGACTGGCATCAGGAAACCATTGTGCGGAGAAATGTTTTTTCTAGAGTGCTCTAGGATCAAGAGTTTCGGGGGCAGAAGGAAGAAAATGCTGGTCAACAAGACAGGCGAAAAGCCCTACATTGGGAGATGGTAAATAAATAAATTAAAAAATATAATAATATATATATATCATATATATATATATATATATAATATATATCATATATATATATATAATATATATATATATATATATTAATATATATATATATATTATATTATATATAATATATAATATATATAATATTATATAAATATATATTATATATATATATATTAATATATATAATATATTCACTATATAAAAACTGTTTTGAGTTAAAATTATATTATATATGTTCAGGCTCATAGTTCAACGAGGAATTATTTAACGTTTAGGATGAATCGTAAAATATGATCTTTTATTCTTTAGGAAAAAACAAATAAGAAAAATTATTTTAAACGTAAATGTACAGACAGTCGTTTCAAAGAGGAATTATATGTAAAACTTAGGAGAAAGTGACTGATTCCTTTTCTGTATTTCTTAAATTCTTATTTTCTATAAAAGTGTAGTTTTCTAAGTTTTAATTCTAAGTTAATAAAAGATCACTAACAAACATTTAATTTCATATTACCCTCAAAAATTTTTTATCAGAATTAATGATTTCATGACCGTGTTAAATGGGAGAAGGAATTATAACGAACGGGTCGAGCCGGAGACCGGGAGCCAGGGAGCACGAGAGCCGAACAATTTAAAAGCCGGAGCCGGAGCCGGAGCCGGTAGCCGAGCCGCGTAATTCTAAAATGCTGGAGCCGAGCCGGAGCCGGAGTTGGATCCGGGTAATTTTAAAATTCGCTGGAGCCGGAGCCGGAGCCGGAGCCGGAGCCGGGCAATTTTAAAATTGGAGCCGCGACGTCGGAGCCGGAAAAAAAATTTGCCGCTCCGCAGCCCTGATTGTATATATATAAAGTCTAATTATATATACATAAAATTATTTAGATACCTATATATTATATATATAATAGTGGTATATTATATATATATAATATATAATATATATAATATTATATATATATATATATATAATATATATACTATATATATATATTATATATATATATATATTTATATATATATAAATATATATATATATATATATATATATAAATCATAAACCGCATTAGCTTGTCAAGACTTCATGATATATATATATATATATATATATATATATGGTTCATGTGAGCTGGATGACCCGCGTTTCTCTGAGTCATGAAATTTTAGGTTATCTATTTACATTTTTGGTTCATGTTTAAATTTTTCATGTCTAGGTAAAAAAAAAATTAATATAATCTCTACTGATTTATAAAGGTGAGCAGCTTAAAGTTAAATTTAACTTTCCTTTTAAATTAAGAGTTTCAATATATATAATATATATATTTAGATATATATATTATACTATATAACTATATAAATATATATATAATATATATATAATATATATATATATAATAATATAATATATATATATATATATATAGTATATATATATATAAGAGAGAGGGAAGAGAGAAAGGAATGAGGAAGAGGAATATGACTGACAGAAAGAGAGAAGAGAAGAGAGAGAGAGAGAGATGAGAGAGAGAGAGAGCCAAGGTAAAGGAGCGTAACAAAAAATATTGTGTTACATTTTAGGTACTTTATTAAACTTTACCAGTTTGAGAGTGGTATAGTTAATTTTTTTAAGGGCAGTAATCCAGAAAAGGCAGGAGAATTATCTCGAAATGTATAACACTTACAGGAAAACCAAATACATATTTAACAGCCGTATAAAGCTTATTACGCGGATGTAAAAAAAAGAACTCGAAAAGTACGACACTAACAAAAAAACAAATTACATATTTGGAATCAGCGTATAAAGCTTATATATGTAAAGTTGTTTCGTCCCCCTCTGTCCCCCATCGGCTCGAGCCCCCTAAAAAAGTTAAGTTCAAGGAAATATATATCCTTAGGGCTCGGCGATGGGGAACAGAGCCACCTAGAGCCGAGAGACCCCGACTCCTGATATCGATGCGGTCTACCCTAGGGTATTCATTAGTTTTAAATCATAAAACGACTTTGCATTATAAGAGCTTTATACGCTGATTCCAAATATGTAATTTATTTTTTTTGTAAGTGTCGTCCTTTCGAGTTTTTTTTTTTTTTTACATTCCGGTAATAAGCTTTATACGCGTGATTCCAAATATTGTATTTGGTTTTCCTTTGTAAGTGTCATACTTTTCGAGATAATTCTCCTGGCTCTTTTCTTGATAAACGTATTTATCATTTAATTTTAATAAAAAACTAATTATCATTTTATTATATTTGACAGCCAACTGCCGACATTTGCTATTGTGTGTAACTAAACCCAACGCGGCGTAAGTTAATATAATTTTTAAAAAAAATTTAAAAAAAGGAAAAAGTAATCTTGAGCTTTCACACCGAAACAAATTTCTGGTCAATTATACTGCATTTTTAACTTTTTCAACATAAAAAAAACTACTCAAGTTTGCGGGTCATCCAGTTTACAAAAGCAAAGAAAAACTTGTCGGAAAAATATCGATTATTGAAAATCAAAATAACTTCGAAAGTATCGTAAAAATAAAAGAAACTATCGATATTTTGAGAATTGATTAGTTTTTGTGCATTCCTATGGACCCTATGGAATAATTTGTAGATGAACTGTACAAAGTATGTTAGGCCTACATAAAGATTAACACAATTAATTCCATTAGTACTACAACTATTATGGAGATAGGTCGGAATTTATAGGTCCGTTTACTGGTCCATTCCCAGATCTTACAGTTTAAAAAAATTTTTTAAAAAAATTAATAAGATGCGGGTTTTGTATTATTATTTTTTTTTTTTTTTATGGTTGTATGAACATTTGGTAGGCTACTTGTTTTCTAGGAATTATGCTAAATTTAAAGTTAATTTAAAAATATGCTAAATAGCAAATTTATGTAATATTTTATGATGTAAGCCATATAGCTTGAAACAAAACCCTCCAGATATTAAGAAATTATATGGACAAATCTAAAACTATCCCATTTCTAGTCCTTGGAACATGCATGCAATTCAAGTTAGACCTAAAAAATTTAGATTGACCCTAATATCTCTGGCAATTTTACTCAATTGAAAATAAACATATCTAAATGATTGCGCAAACCCTAATAAAGTGGAAAAACATTGAGTTTGTCCCATAAATATATATATAAAAAAAAAAATTAATCTGGATATTAATGTAGCAATGGGTAATCGTTTCCATTAAATCTGTTAAACAGCATTTATTTATAATTAGTAATAGTGGAGCAGAACTGCTCCATCGCTGATTTTTATAAAAATCATAGCATTTGATAGGCATAAAATAAATAAAAATGAGTGATATCTTTAGGAAAAAACTTACAGCCTCTCAAAGTTTAGAAAATTCCAAGGTAATTGTTTACAATAAGGGCCTCGAACAGATTTTTATAAAAATCACAGTATAGACTAAAAAAAAGGTAATTGTTACCCAGAGGGTTGTCACCACCGTTTTTATAAATCACAGGATATCCTCTAAAAAAATAATAATAAGAATAGTGAAAACGAAAAACCGTCGCCCTCCTTAAGAAAAAAAGTTACAGCCTCTCAAAGCTGTAAAAAACCCCATAGGATTTATTAAAAAAAAAAAAAAAAATTTGGTAATTGTCCGGTTTAAGGTAAGTGTCAGATATCGATATTTTTAGAAAAAGATAATGATTTTATAAAAATGCCCACCATGCAACGTGCCAAGTGTTTTCAAATATATATATATTATATATATATATATATTATATTATATATAATATTATATATATTATATATATAATATATATATATATATATATATAAATATATATATATATTTACCTATAAAAAAAAAAAAAGTATTTTCTTGGGTTCATATATTGACCCATTGGCATCATAAAGAGAAGTCTTTCTTATGTTTATAGATTTGCGTTTAGATAGAATTTCTGAAATACGAGTGTTTGTAAATGGAAAAATTATTTAAAATTGAGCACTATTTTCACAGCAAAAGAAAAAGAGTTAAAGTATTTTCACATTAAAGAACAAACTGTAACTATTGTACACTAGAAACTGAGACCATGTTGAAGATGCAACTAAATTCTAATACTGCTTTAGTATATTTAAATGAAAAAATTTAAATTATCAATTTTTGCGAAGCTCTATAAAGAAGATAAAGTTGTCTTTATTTGAAAGGCAAATGTGTTTGAATTTATGCACACATTTCCACAAATGGAAAACATTCATTTCTTAATTTTATATATATATATATATATATATATATATATATATATAATATATATATATATATATATAATATATATATATATATAATTCATAGTATATATATACTATTATAGATATATATAGATATCATGGCCCGGTATGTGGCTATTATATATATTATATATATTATTATAATATGATATATATATATATATATTATATATATATATATAATATAATATATATATATAATAATACTATATATATATATATAATCTATATCTATAATATATATAATAATATATCAGAGCCCAGTATGGGCGTTAAATATAGTATATATATATATATAATATATATATTATATATATATATATATATATATAATATAATTATATATATATATATATATAATATAATATATATATATCAAGCCCATTAGGGGGCTCGAGCCGACGGAACCAGATGGGGAGTTTCCATTACCCGAGGGGAGGGGGAGGAACCAAACCCGCGACACCAATACAAAGAGCGGGGTTCCGGAGAACCCTCCCGGAGGGGGGAAAAGTCCTACCTTCATTCCCCGAGCGAGAGACCGACTCCTGACATCGGGGGCGGTCTGACCGTGGGGTACCCATTAGTGTAAATAAAAAAAAATCTGTTTTTTTAAAACTAATGGGTACTCCAAGGGTAGACCCCCCGATAGGCAGGAGTCGGGGTCTCTCGGCCTTCCGGGAACGACAGGCGTAGGACTAATTCCCCCCCTCCGGGAGGGTCTCCGGAACCCCGCTCTTTGGTTTGGTTGTCGCGGGGGTTCCTCCGCGCCCCTCCCCTACGGGTATGGAAAACGTCCCCCCCCTCTGTCCCCCACTCCCCTACGGCTCGAGCCCCCTAAATGGGCCGTATGTATATATATATATATATATATATATATATAATATATATATATATATATATATATATATATATATATATATTGTAACAAGTTTTGAGTTACAATGAGAAAGACAAGTCCAGTACTTACTTTGTAATTAAAAGAAGTCTGGCTCATCCCAAGAGAGGTACGGATTGTAAAGTGATCTTCTTCCGAACTTTCTCCTATGACAGATATCGTGACGGATCTGATCCCCAACTGGTGTTTTATTTTTGTGAGTTGTCCCTCAAGAACGACCACAACTACTGCTGAGAATTGAAGTCACAATTAATAATAGAAAATAGAAGGATTAAATAAGATTAAGGCTGCATCCACAAACAGAAAAAAACACTCACCATCAATGATGACACCACATGCTTTTGGGCAAATTAGATATGAAAAAGTGCAGCTATGCAATTGGCTTGGCAAACACTAAAAGTGCATAAAAAATAAAGCGTTTATATTTTTATAGTTTTCTTTATTTATATATATATATGTATGTTAGTTTAATTAGTAAGGGTTAATAAATGGGGGTTACAAATAGTTTAGAATAATAATAATAATAATTATAATAATAAGTGATAAAGATGATAATCGATGATGATAATAATAATAATAATAATAATAATAATAATAATAATAATAATAATAAAATAATAATAAATAATGCCTCAAGATTAATAATGACATAAAAACGTACAGTGGGCAACTTACCTTGTTCCTTAGACTGTTCTCAATGAATATACAAACAATGTAGAATTAACTATATTTATATACAAGTCAAGTAAAAATTAATTAATCTTGCAATTGGCAAAGGAGCCAGTATTAAACAAGCCCAATAAGGGTTAACTTAGAGTTCTTAATAAATTTTTGTTACAGCAGGAATAGGCTCACCTTAGATGGCTGTGCCATTAGAATAATAAGTGATTTGTTGAGTGATGGGACACAATTCACAATTAATTTGGTAATATCTCAATTACAAACTCTGATGATGCTTTTGGTTTGTTTGAGTTGCTGTTAATTCTTCTATCTTAGTCCCGTGGGTAGTTTCTTTTTGACACTCTTCAGGTTTGTTTAAGTATCCTAAGTTGGTTCCTTCAAAAGAAAGAAACCATTATAACTAACTCATATGCTTCTTTCTTGACATGATAATAATGACCTCACTAAATAAATTGAATGAAATTAAGTTTCAAAACTCACCCGGTAATCCGGGAGAAATCAATCTTCCTAGTCTTCTTTGGGTATTCGTGTATTCCTACACTCTGATTGTGATTGTCCAGTCAATATTATTTTACAACTCTTGGAATTGAACACTACTGGTATAAAGTAAAACTTTTTCTTGGTTGAAAAAAATCTATTAATCTTTGTCCTTCACTCAGTTTGCTGTCTGTCAATATTTTAACAGTTTATATTACAATCTGGGGGAAGAAGTAAGAAGAGAAACGTAACATCATTTCACTCCTCCCCACCCGTCGACATTAAGTGGCGACGCACATGCTGGTCTTCACTTTGGCTGTAACATCATTTAACAAATGAAAGGTTTCTCTTTGTAATCAACCCTTAATAAGTTTGATAACCTTCTTTACTTTAGATAAAGTTATAAATATTATTTCAGTGTTAAACACAACAAAGTAATTACTTCTTTTTACGACGTTCCAGTAGATACGGAAAAACAATGGGCAACTCTTGGCATGCTCCCCTCGATCGCGTATGCGGTCGCAAATTATTAGATACCGATGGCGGCATCCATACAGGTAAGGATGGTAATTGGTCTTCAAAACCCAAGAAGGGTGGACTTTGTGAAAAGGATGATTCCTGATTTTCACAAATTATTTCTTCGTCAGCTGTTGCTGCATTAACTCCATCTCCTGTAATTGATACTACCGGAGTGGAAAACCTATTCATAGATAACTCTCTCTCTGGGTTAAAGGGAACATACGGAGGATTGATTGGGGATGGCAGGACCATTGCTTGGCTCATCTCCCAACGTCTCTCCGCCTCTTCCAATAAATCCGATGTGTCCCACATCAAGTATGAATTAACTTCTTCCTCTTCACTCGCTACTTCATCCGGAGTCTGAGATACATCTTCTTTTTCATCATTCTCATCATAATCGGTTTTACTGTGGTGAAATTTTACGGTGGTGAAATTTGTCAACACTTCATTCATGGCATTTTGTACAGTCGATATTATTTTCAATTTGTTGGCAATGTCCTCCATTTGGTTTGGATCCATCAAGAAACCCTCAAAGATCGATTCTTCGTCTTCATCTTTGTCTTCGTTGAAACCGTCTGAAATACCTTCAACATTATTCGAATCACAACTATTAATTATTTCCTCAGCTTCCGGAAACATAAATGGTTCCGGTTCCTCTTCGTCATCCTCCATAGAGTATTTCTGAAAGATCGGATCATTCAACAGGTAATCTGGTGGAGTCTTCCAAGGACGTAATTGTCGATGGTGGGCGCGATACTCTCGCCCATTTTTCAAAGATTTTATAATATAAGTGACCTTATTTTGTTGCACTTGTATGATTTCATAAGGTCCATAATAACGTGGTCTAAATTTATTCAATGTCAGATCACCCGGAAGATGAATTTTAAGTCCTACTAACTGATATAGTTCGTAGGGGACGTACTTACTATGACCGGACTCCCAGCGATCTTCTATTTCTGGGAAAGGAAGACCTAGAGACAGTTCATGAGCCCTTTTCAGAATGTTTTCACATGGTGTTAAATCGGTTTCGGAATGTTTTGTGTGATTATATATTAATATTACTTGAGACAGATCATTGTCCCACGATGAAGGGCTAGTGATGGACATTCTTAAATATTGACTGAGGGTTCTATTTACTCTTTCCACCGCCCCGTTTGACGCTGGAGTATAGGGTGTTGTTAATACATGCCTAATGTGCTGCTGTCGTAAGAGCTCCTCAAATTCTGGGCCAACAAACTCTCGTCCATTATCTGTCAGCAATCTTTCCGGTAATTTTGGAAGAAAAGACAAGATATTATGTTTGAATGCATTTGCAACTGTTGCGCTTTTCTTATTCTTTATTGGTACGGCTGACACCCACTTTGTGTAATGATCAACTAAGACAAGTGCATACTGATTACCTCTTGATGAACGAGGGAACTGAATCAAGTCCATTGCCACCAACTCAAAAGGCCGAGATGTAACAATTTTTATGGTAGGTGGGGCATGGATAATATTGGATATCTTGTAGGCCTGGCATTTATAGCAGGTAGTTGTTATATCTGAGCATATTATACTTATTTTTGGATGCCACATTCGCTGAATTAACAGAGAATACAACTTATGCTTCCCTATGTGGGCAAAAATCCAGTGTGCTTTAACAGCTACCTCAACCAAATAATGGTGAGGAACTATCAAAGCCCATACTCCATCAAGCATTTCTTTATACAAACAGTTGTTATGGAGACGAATATACTTTTGGGATCTCGCAAAAGGTTTCAAGGATCCATTGAATGCTAAATTCTTTACAATGGCATTTCTTAACTTACGTAATAAGGGATCATTATTCTGCACTTTATAGAAATCTGTATGACCCAAGTCCAATGGATCCACTATGTCTTCTTCATTTAGCCTTATTTGACGAATCACGGGTACTTTCTCCACCTCCCCACCATTCCTTGGTGGAGGGGCCGTTTTGTTATCTATGTTGTTAAGCGACAAAGGTTTCGGCACTGTTGATGGTTCCTGTGGTTCTTCCAAAGACTCATTTAAAGATCGAATTCCTGGAACTCTGTAGTGACAATCATCTGAGTCGTTGGTCCTGGTTCAACACTAGTAATTCGTATAGGAACTAACAAATTATAGTGAATGCCTCCCAAACAAATGAGATGGCAAATACTTTGGCCCTCGGTGGTACCGAATATAAGGGGTTTAGTGTCACCATAATATACGTAAACCTGTACTTTATTCAATTCTGCAAATGCCTGTATAGCTTGCGTCAGTGGGAACTGTCCTATGTTTTTCATTAGCTGCAATGTCTTTGTAATATTTCTATTGTTCTTTCCGGTAGGTAGCCCGTATTTTTGGCGGTTATCCAGGAGTTCCTGGACAACAATTTCTCTCAATTTTCCATGTTGATCTGGTGATCCAGACAACCAGAAAGAGAATGCCTGAAATAACGAATCCCCGCCCCCAGGCAACTTCACTTCCGTAAACCCCTTTGGGATTGTATTCACTTTATCAGACTCTGCATTATCTTGTTTATCCAGGGGAATACCGATTGGTGATCTTGACAAGGCATCTGCCACTACATTCTCCTTACCAGGGATATATCTCAATTCATAGTCCACATCGTTCAACTCCTCAAGAGTACGTGCCACCCTTGGATTGACCAAAGGCATGTTGTGCAAGAACAACAAGGGCTTGTGGTCGGTATGAATGACCACTTTTATGCCATATAAGAAAGGTTTCAAGGCTCTGACCGCCCATCGAATGGCAGCTATCTCTCTCTCAGTGGTGCTATAACGCTGCTCTGCTTTTGAGAAAGTAGTGGAAATAAAAGCTATTGGCTTCTCCTCTCCAGATTGTTTCTGAGCCAGACATGCTCCTGCTCCGATGTCTGAAGCATCCACATATAACAACAACGGGACTGCTGGATCTGTTCGATCTGGATATGTTAATACTGGTGGTTCAATCAAAGACTTTTTCAGTTTTTCAAACGCCTTCTGACATGGTTCATTCCACTTAAGGGTTTTGCCACTTAATAATTCAAAGAGAGGCTTGGCGAACTCTGAACAATGGGGGATATGTCGCCGATAAAAATTAACCATGCCTAGAAACTGACGAAGCTGGCGAATGGTCTTAGGCGTAGGAAATTTCATAATCCCTTGTAGATTAGAGTCCAGGGGAATCATTCCTTGTTCTGAAATTTGATGTCCCAAGTATTGTACTTCTTTTCTTACCATATATGTTTTAGTTGGTTTGATTTTAAAACCTGTCTGCTGGAATGCCAGAAGTACTTTTTCCAAAATTTCTAGATGTTTTTCATATGTAGCACTTACGATGAGCACATCATCTAAGTACACCATGCACTCATTCCAAGGGATATGGGCGAGCGCATATCTCATGCCTCTCTGAAATGTGGCCGGACCGTTTTTGACACCAAAAGGCATTCGTAAAAATTCCCAATGTGACAGGGGGGTGGTGAAGGCGGTCTTCTCTATACTGGTTTCTTCCATCTCGACCTGATAATAGCCTTTCACCAGATCTATAGTGGTGAAATACTTCATCCCCTGCAAACCAAAGAGCATGTCTATAAGATTAGGGATAGGGAAACTATCTCCCTTTGTGATTTTATTGAGTTCCCTATAATCGATGCATAATCGTATTGATCCATCCGGCTTTCTTATTGGAACAACCGGAGCGGAGTAAGGAGATTTACTTCGTTGTATGATGCCTTCCTTCTCTAGCTGTTTACAATTAGCTTCTATTTCCTGTAAGATAGGTCCTTGAAGGCGCCTTACTGGTACCTGAACAGGATCATCTGTCAGTGTTTCAATCCGGTGTTTAATTACATCGGTACAGCCAACATCTGAATCTCCTAAACTCAAGACTGATGGAAACCGACTTAAGAGTCGGACCAATTGTTCTTGCTGCTCGGCGGTTATGTCTGACTCATGCACTCTGAAAGCTTGAAAAATTCCTTCCGTTGTCCACTCCTGCCGATCTTGTGGTTCATTTTCCGCTAACTCAACTAAATTAATGGATGGGTCTTGTATATTAGTCAACTCCAGATTTCCCATGATGGTGCCTTTTCTTAATTTCTTAGGTAATTCTCCATCATTTCGTGTTATTAACAATGTCTTATTCTCGTGGAATTGTACAATTGCATTCTCAAATGTAATATCTTTCGGCAGTCTTGAATTGGCCTCTATTATCCCTAGTTGTTCTGATTTTAGTCCTATACTACTCTGCACCTCCACAATGGCACATTCTTTTGGTTGAATCACTATACTTTCGGTCAATGCACATAGTATTCCCTTTTGTTCAGTCCGCATATCTACAGCTACTGTTTGCACATAATTCCCTCGTCGAAGGACCAGTTCCTTTTCATATAAGTCAGGCAACAGGCGTTCCTTTTGTAGCAGATCATAACCCATGACCAGATCGTATCCCATAACCTCATCAGGGATTATGATAAATCTCATGGGTTTTAACACATAATTGGTGGATAATTTTAGGGCCAACATCACTTCACCTAGCACTGGAAATCGCACGTGCCCTATCCCTTCTATGCTCTTATAAGCTGCAGGTAATAATGGACATTTTTGTTTGTCCAAGGCATGGAAACACCTGGTGGATACCAGACTTGTCTCTGCGCCCGTATCAACAAAAGCTACACAAGCCTCTATTTGAGGTTGATCTTCAATGGTCACTCTCAAAAGGAGGGTTTCTTCTGGCGCTCTAATCATGTTGTACTTTATAACCTTCTCTTCTTTTACTTCAACTTTAACTTCACCATGCTCTGGAGAGTTTTCCGTAACTCTCTCTTCTCGAATGGGCTGATTACTACTAATTAAAACCGATGGACATATCTTTCCAATGCTAGTCTTAGATTCACACTGAGGATCCTCCTGAGACTCTCCAGGAGCCTCCTCTTTTCTATCATCGTCTGTACTTTGTACAATTTTTCTGACTCTCTCTGCGTTCATCTCCACATGAGGTTCTTCCAGTGTCGGAGTTTTCCTAGTTCCCGGGTTGGTGGACAGTTCTTTACCCAAATGGTTACCCGCTCAGACCTTGCACACGTCGTTAATGGTGCCGTCATATCACGTAATTGCAAAGGACACTTAATTCGATTACCATATTTGTCAGGACAGGCGGCTACTAAATGGCCTACTTCCTTACAACGTAAACACCTATTCTGGGACTCATAACAATCATCAAAGGTATGTCCTCTTTTCCCACAATATTGACACTGAGGCCTCAATCGACACTGGCTCATTATGTGCCCGGGCTTGTTACAATGAGCACATGTAGGTGCGCTTCTTTGATTCTGTCTATTGTTGCTAGACCTTGACGGATACTGTTGATCTCTAGTCCTGGCCACTGAGGGTCCTGATTCATTCCTATAGAATCCCTGAGTAGTCTGGTTTTGTCTGCCTGGATTAGTAACTGCCGCTGATGACGCAACTGTATTAAATTGCGGCGAAGTAACTTCTGCACCCGAGGTCTGCCTCTGGCAACAACACATTCTCAACTTTCCTTATTTTTAGGCATTGGGAACAGAGAGGATGTCTGCGGTGAAAACTTGATAATTTTTAGTTCAGCGTCCACCGAACTTCTGGACTAGAACCTTCTTTCTTTCCTTTGTTACCCTTAAAACATTTGTCAACAATAGCCACCAGTCTCTCCCAAGGCAGCAAATGTCCCATTGCTGTTTCTGTAGCCATCATTGTATCATCTACCCTATCTTGAATGTTCTCTGGTAAACTTTTGAGAAACTTTTGCCGTACTATAGGCAATTTCATAACATCCTGCCCCGGGAAAGCCTTCTGGGCTAACCCAATTAATCTCAACGCATAAAGAGGGACTGTTTCCTCTTCCATTAAACTTGCATCTGTAAACTGTTCTGTTTCTTTCCTTGTCTCTTTTTCAATTTCACTCTTAAACCAAGCTAACATTTTTCTCTTTACCTCATCATATTCAAATGTTGTTCGAGCTATTATTTTATATACATCCAAAACAGCTCCATCTAAGTGGTTTCCCAAAAGGGGTACCATACCTTCTGGAGAACCTGGATATTTAGCCAAGCAGTATACTTCATAACGTTGAAAGAATTGCACCATTGTTTCTCCGGTTTCCAGTCTATATTTTCCTGGAGGAATGACGCTATGTGGTTTTCTGTCCCTAGACATATTTTGCATCATGTTTGCCATTGATTGAATCAATTGAGTGTTTTGCTGCATTAGTTCTTTAAAAGTTGGTGAATCCATGGACAGATTTTGTGGATCTTGCACCAGATTTGGTATCTGATCTTGAGCACCTGGATCACTGTTTTGTAAACCAGTTTGCGAACCATTAGTGGTTTGAGTGGTTTGAGAATTCGTCCCAGAAATAGGACTCTTTTCCTCTACCAAAGAATTCATATCATCGGGCATGATGGTGAGTTAATAATGAAATGAACGAATAAGGGTTACTCCCTTGAATCAGAAAAGAAGAGTGACAGAACACTCAGCAGCAGAGGTAGATATTCAAAAAGAACAACTACGCTCTGCTACCAAATTATGTAACAAGTTTTGAGTTACAATGAGAAAGACAAGTCCAGTACTTACTTTGTAATTAAAAGAAGTCTGGCTCATCCCAAGAGAGGTACGGATTGTAAAGTGATCTTCTTCCGAACTTTCTCCTATGACAGATATCGTGACGGATCTGATCCCCAACTGGTGTTTTATTTTTGTGAGTTGTCCCTCAAGAACGACCACAACTACTGCTGAGAATTGAAGTCACAATTAATAATAGAAAATAGAAGGATTAAATAACGATTAAGGCTGCATCCACAAACAGAAAAAACACTCACCATCAATGATGACACCACATGCTTTTGGGCAAATTAGATATGAAAAAGTGCAGCTATGCAATTGGCTTGGCAAACACTAAAAGTGCATAAAAAATAAAGCGTTTATATTTTTATAGTTTTCTTTATTTATATATATATATGTATGTTAGTTTAATTAGTAAGGGTTAATAAATGGGGGTTACAAATAGTTTAGAATAATAATAATAATAATTATAATAATAAGTGATAAGGAATAATAATAATAATATTAGGTTTAATAATAAAGTGATAGAGGGGTTGAACGGATGATAATAATAATAATAAAATAATAATAATATAATAATAATAATAATAAAAAATAATAATAAAGTAATTAATAAAAATGCTCAGATCAATAATTACATAAAACTGTACAGTGGGCAACTTACCCTTGTTGCCCTTAGACTTTTCTCAAAGATATACACAAAAATGTATAATTAACTATATTTATATATATAAGTCAAGTAAGAAAATAATTAATCTTGCAATTGGCAAAGGAGCCAGTAGTAAACAAGCCCAATAAGGGTTAACTTAGAGTTCTTAATAAATGTTTACAGAAATAGGCTCACCTTAGATGGCTGTGCCATTAGAATAATAAGTGATTTGTTGAGTGATGGGACACAATTCACAATTAATTTGGTAATATCTCAATTACAAACTCTGATGATGTTTTTGGTTTGTTTGAGTTGCTGTTTTTATTCTTTTCTTTCTTAGTCCCGTGGGTAGTTCCTTTAAAAAAAAGAAACCAGTATAACTCAAGTGTTATGTCGTTGGTTTTAATAAAAAAATTAATTTACTATTTGCTGATCATCATAATAAACTTCATAATAGAAAACTCCTTAGGCCTTATTAAAAAATGACAAACAGAAAAAAAATGGAAATGATATTAATTAAGTTTCAACACTCACCCGGTAATCCGGGAGAAATCAATCTTCCTAGTCTTCTTTGGGTATTCGTGTATTCCTACACTCTGATTGTGATTGTCCAGTCAATATTATTTTACAACTCTTGGAATTGAACACTACTGGTATAAAGTAAAACTTTTTCTTGGTTGAAAAAAATCTATTAATCTTTGTCCTTCACTCAGTTTGCTGTCTGTCAATATTTTAACAGTTTATATTACAATCTGGGGGAAGAAGTAAGAAGAGAAACGTAACATCATTTCACTCCTCCCCACCCGTCGACATTAAGTGGCGACGCACATATATATATTATATATATATATAGATTATTATATTATATATATCTCCCCCTACTGGCTGTGATATAAATATATATTATATATAGATATATATATATATATATATATATATATATATATATATAATATATATATATTATATATATATTATATATATATATATATATATTATAGTATATATATATAATATATATATATATATATATATATATATATATATATAAATGTTGAATTTTATTCAATTTTTCATAATTTTTATTTTAAATAACACATTCAAATTAATATATACGTAACTATATAAACAAATATTTCATTTTTCAAAAATTATTTAATGGAAATTTTGCCAAAGCCAGTGTCAATCTTACGTGTTCGAACAAACCATATTTTTAAAAATATGGGTAACAACAATATCCGATAACTTACGATTATCGGAAAAAACAATCGTTATATGATAACATTACCTCAAACCGAACTATTACCAAAATTTTTTTTTTTGAAAATCACAGGATATGCTCTAAAAAAATAATAATGAAGAATAGTGAAAGCGAAAATTGGCAGTCTCTTTAGGCAAAAAAGTTACAGCCTTTTAAAGTTAAATAGTTTTCCCATTAATTTCTTATAATAAAAATGGAGTGGCCTCGTGCCGTTTTTAGGGCCATCCTATGTTCAGGTTATGATAAGATTTGTTAATTCTACATAGATTTTCTCTGTGTATACCTAACAAAACTTATCATAACCTGACTTAGAGGGCCTGAAATGTTACCTAACCTGGATCGTATCAATGTTTTGAAAAGTCTATGGATTTTTAACAACTTTGAGAGGCTGTAACTTTTTTTTTCCTAAAGAGAGCGTTTATTTTTCGTTTTCACTATTCTCATTATTATTTTTTTAGAGTATATCCTGTGATATTCATAAAAATCGGGAGTGACAACCTCTGGGTAACAATTACAAAAAAAAATAGCATGAGTAATGAAGAATAAAAAAAAAAAAAATATTTAGGAAAAAAAATGTTACAGCCTCTCAAAGTTTAAAAAAATCCTAGGTAATATTAAGAACATTAAGAATATAGAGACAGTAAAAAGCACATGCGGCTATCGAGACTGTCCCAGTCACCCACAACCCAAACATGCTCATGCAAATCCCAAAGACCCTAGGGCTGCTCAATTTGTTTGTAACTACAAAATCACCAATTTGGCTTAGTCAAAACTAATGATATATAAATATGATACCCAATAACCATCCACACGCATTAATAACTAAGTTATGGTCATATATGCCATCTAACAATTAATAACTACTATAACTAAAAACCCGCCAATTTGGCTTCGGTCAATATATTATATGATACCCAAACCCATCCATAAACGGAATTTAACCCTTTCTTAAATGTTGCAATCGAGTTCCACTCAACAACCCCCTCTGGCAGACTATTTCCAAAATTTAACAACCCTATTTCTGAAGCATGCTTTCTTATATCAAGATGCATGCTTTCTTCTTAATTTTCTGTATTATGCCCCCTGTCACCTGTCCATGTTATCTACTATGAAAAATTTATAGTCTCTGTATTATCAATAGATGTTAAAATATATTTTGTAGATTGTATCATGTCCCCTCTGAGAAACGCCTTTCTACAGAAAAATAACCAACTCATCAGCCCTCCTCATAGCTCTTACCCTCAAACCCGAAATCATCCTTGTTGCCTCTACGTTGCACTCTCTCTAGCATATCTAAGTCTTTCTTTAAATAAGGGGCCCAAACTTGTGCACAATACTCTATTACTGCCCTTACATAGCTATTATATAGTTTACTTATTACTGTCCTTGCTCTTGTAAAACAAACATGTATTTATTATTGCCCAGCATCTTATTAGCTTTATTTTTAGCTTCCAAACATGATTAGCTACTTTCAAATTACTGCGTATAATCACACCTAAATTTTTTCTTGCGCCACAGGACTCAAGCCAATCCCCATTAATATCAGTTAAAACTTTATTTGAGTAACCTAGGTGAAGAACCTTTACACTTTTTACTATTAAAATTCATTTGCCACATTTTGTCCACCCAAGAAGTTTATCAAATCATTTGAATTTATGCATCCTTTCACTATTCCTAACTGAGGTGGCCATTTTAGTATCATCTGCAAACTTTAAAACCTTACAGTTAAGTCCCTGGTCTAAATCATTTATATATATGAGAACAATAGTGGCCCCAGCACTGAACCCGGTGGGACACCACTCTCCCATGATGATTGATTCCCATTTAGTTGACACACTGTTTCTATTTCGCAACCACTCTTTAATCCAACCATGTACCACTCACCTATACCACATTGCAATAACCTTTTTCACTTATGTGGGGAACCTTATCAAAAGCTTTACTAAAGTCTAAATATACAAAATCAACTGGATCTCCTTGGTCGATGCAGTCAGTAAAGTATTCCATAAATTCTAAAAGCTTTGTCTGACATGACCTACCCTTCTGAAACCATGCTGGGAGTCATACCATACCTTGTTATCTTCTAAATATTCCTCTATATGACCTTTAACTTTTCCAGAACCTATACAACCAGAGATGTTAAGACTAACTGGCCTATAAGTTTCCCAAATTTTCCTTACTACCTTTCTTATGAATAGGCACAACATATGCCATTTTCCAGTCATCTGTTACCTCACCAAATGTTATAGATTCGCTTAAAATCAAATACAGTGCCTGTTGCAATGCTGGTACTTTTCCCTCTTTCAGAAATTTACCATATATACATTCAGGGCCTGCAGGGCTTTACTTGGTCAATTGATCTAATTAAACGTTTTATATCTTTACACATATTCAAATTCTGTAAGTCTATTTGTTACATGCATACAAGAACTATTAGTCTCCAAACTATTATCTAATCTTTCCTCAGTAAACACTGAAGCAAAATAAGCATTGAAAATGTTGACCATTCCTTATCTGAACTCACATAAATTTCTCATCAATTTATTGACAATTGTCCATATTGCTTACTTTAAATTTATAAAAGCTAAAAAAACTTTTTCAGATTCTTATTACTATTCCTTGCTAAATTAATTTCTGCCTCTCTCTTTGCCTTTCTTATTGATTGGTTAAGCTCATTTCTTATTTTTCCTATAAATTTCTAAATCATCTTCCCTATTACTACCTTTGAATATTTTAAAACATCTACGCTTTTCATTAATTTTCTCTCTTATCTCTCTATTCCACCAAACAGGTTTTCTCTTACTGACTGAATATTCATTAAAATTTGCTTAAAATGTTTCCACATGATAAAACAGTTTTGGTTAACAATGGTCTGGGGGGGGGGGGGGGGGCACATAAGTATAACATAATTTACGTGGAATGAGTTCAAGGATGGTCCAACAGGAATGAATCAAATATCATACTAATTTATAAATTTCTTAATGCAGTGAATGCTGGAAAAGTCTCAAAATGGCCGCTCAAAAACGCTGAAAATTTGTGAAATTTTTCAAAAATGATAAAAATTTCCCAAAATTCAAAAAATCGACTTCGAACCATTATAATTTTTTTAACTCATACTAGATGCGATTAATAGGTGCACCAAATTTTTTCGCTCTAGACCTCATATTTACCGAGATACAGCAATGGGTTGTTTTATGTAAGCAAATGGGCTTGGTGTTTTTTGTGTAACAGCACTATATATATATGGTACTAAGATTTTTATTATTGAATCTAAAAAGTTTCTCATAATTTTTTCCACAAAAAGTAAGACAGTATCGCCATATTAAGCCAATATGAACCCAAAAAAATGCCCGATACTGCTAATACCGATACTGTAATATCGTTACATCCCTATTTTAAAACAATACTTACGTAAATGTTAGTCACCTCAGCTTTATTACAATTTTCCAATAGACTTTCTTATAAAAAAACTGATTGGAAATTTTTTATCAGAATTTAAGTAAATAGGTGCAAGGGGAGACTTTAAACAATAATAGGATAGCCATGCGTTGCCAGGAACTCATCTATGTTTATGGCAACATGATCCATCTAGGTTAGGATCTAGGCTTATGCATCATCAATCCATCCAGGTTAGTCTCGGTGTTTAGACCCTACTATTTCAGGTTATGATATGTTTTGTTACGGTATACTGTGTATGCTTAACAAATCTTATTGTAACCTTAACTAGGATGGTCCTAAAACGACCTCAAGGGCCTTTACAGTTTTTTTTATATATAAAAACCCTACAGGAAAATCCGAAATTTTGAGAGTGCCTAACTTTTTTTTTTCCTAAAGCAGGCTGACATTAATTTTTTTTTTATTTTTCAGTACTATCTTTTTTAAGACTATACTATGATTTTTTATAAAAATTATTAAGAGCCTTTATGTAAACAAATTACCAAATCGACAGGCTTTTGATATTCAACTTGACCAGAAAACTTCATTTTTATCATAATTACTGTGTAGGCTACTTTGCAAGTTGAGAGGACAATAAGTTTGACGCACGAAAAACCATAGTATAATGATAATATGTCCTAATTGTATTCACATTTAGCTAATTTATATGAAATCTAGATTCATAATATTAACTGGGAATCTCCTCAGCAATGAAGTCAGTATTGTCTATTGATATGATCTTCTACCCTTTCTAAAACCATGCTCGGAGTCATACATTATCATTCAAATATTTCTCTAGAGACCTTTCAGTAACTTTCCAGAACCTTTACAAGCAGAGATGTTAAGCTAACTGGCCTATAATTTCCCGAATCTTCTTACTACCTTATAATTAAGCACCAACATATGCCATTTCCAGTCTTTCTGCGTACTTCTCGAAATATTATAGATTGTTTAAAATTCAAATTACAGTGCCTTTTGTAATGCTTGCTAAGTACACCCTCCTGCAGAATTTTACTTATATACCATCAGGGTCTGCACTTTACTTGAATCAATATGGTCAGTAAAGATTTTTTTTTTTTACTGTACATCAATTTAAAATTCTATAGGTCTATGTTTTTACTTGCTATCAGAGCTATTTGTCTCCAAAATATTATCAAATCTTTCCTCAGTAAACAGTGATGCAAAATTGTCCTATTCTTACTTTTAATTTATAAAAAGCCTTTTTTGGGGCCTTATTTTACATCCTTTGCCTAGATTAAATCTGCCCCATTCCCTTAGCCTTTCTTATTTATTGACTGGCTTAGTTCATATCTAATTTTCTTATATTTTCTAAATATTCCTCCCTATTACTACCCTTGAATAGGCAATTTTAAAACATCTACACTTTTCATTGATTTTCTCTTATCTCTCTTCCACTAAATAGGTTTTCTCTTTGCCACCCTAATGGGTCTATCTTTAAAATATACTGAATATTCATCAAAATTGCTTAAAATGTTTCCATATGATAAAATAATTTTGGTCTTTAAACTCCTTATCCCAGCCAATTATAATAACTAGTCATGTCACAAAATTTGGTAAAATCGTCATTTCTGAAATCTTAAGATCTTTTCCTTATTAACTTTGGGCCCAGATATCACATTCATTTAAATCTTAATTATATTATGGTCACTAATTCCTAAATTCTTCTCAACTCTAGCCTCCACCATACTTTCATCAGTAATTAGTTCTGCATGTCTTGTGTGTTCATGGACCACCTGGCTCAAGAAGCTATTTAATATTCAATAAATAAATAGAGAACTTCTATTATCTACATTAGACAAGGAATCCCACCAAATGCCAGGAAAATTAAAATCTCCCATTATGACTATACCTCTTTCTTTATTTTGACATTTCATAATTTTTTACACCAGTTCTGCATCTAAGTCCCCTATTCTGTACAATTTATTATGCATAAGGATATCTACCCACACAGATTCTTCATCATGATTACTTTTAATATCAGTCATTAACACATTGAATAGGCCAATGGCTTTTAACATAAAGCACCACCCCACCACCAACCTTTTCTTTACACTGGTATAAATAAAATGAATATCCATCTATTTCATATTCCTGAAAGGAGTTAAAATGCTAAGATGCTTGTTATGCAAATGATATCTACATTTTCCTTTATGGGATAACTAATCAGCTCATCTTTTTTATCTCTAAAGCTATGAGTATTTGTGCAGAAGCATTTGATATTCAAAATGCTATTACTTGTATTGCTATTATCTTTATTTAAACCTATGACAACCCTAGTTTTATTTATCCCATCTCCATTACAGTTACCATTTTTAAAATTAGCCATATCAAGATTTAGCCTATCACCCCTAACTTTACCTAGTTTTTTGATAGACAAGTCACCAAACTGGCACTGAAAGCTCCACACCTTTACAACTCAAGTGAACTCCCATCTTCTGCAATGAGATCTTTGTCCACAAATTCTCCATAAATCCAAAAACCTGATATTTTCTGAAATACATAATTTCCTAACCCTTTCATTTGCACCTAAAGCCCTTCTTCCACTAGCTTTTATCTTCTGACCTTTTATATCCTATATCAAATGTACCCACATGCACTATCATATTTGAATTGACATTTGTATCCTCAATCTCTCTATCTATCCTATCCACAATATCACTCACTGGATAACATATGGTACTCTTTCATTTCCTTCTTTCTGTTTTTTGAGAAGTCCTATCTAGGTATCGTATCATAGAGTCTCCAATTAGCAATGTCTCAGCCTTCCCTTTAGAAAACTTAACATTACCATTGGCTCTCTCCCATCTCTCTCCATCTGGAAGATAGTCAAACCTGCTACTGCAGGTCACATGCTGAATGACTTTCAAGATCCAAATCTTGTTATTTCTACAACTCCATCTGCAGACTATGTTAGCCCTTTCCCTGACATCTTCCTGCCTAGGTGAATCACTAGTCCACTTGTACTATATAGCCCACTTTTTTCTAGTCTTGATGTCCCTACTAACTTTTTTCTTATCACTCGACTTGATTCACTTCCCTCCTTTCTCAATTCAATTAATAACAGTTCATTCAATTCAATCATGTTTTCCCTAAGCCTTGCAATCTCCTTCTTTAATAGCAACACATTCTCTGCATTCAAAGTACAAACAGGACACTGATTCACATGTTCTCTCACAGTCCCACAACTATCACTCAAAGTATATATATATATGCTTTAAATTATTATTAGCTTTTCTAGCTTAGGCCTATGATATAAAGATTTAGAAGTAGACCCAACTTAAAGGCTATTAACAATTGGGATTTAATTTAGCTTTACTACTAAAATAAATGTAGGTTTACCTATAACTACAGTTAAATAAAAAATCATTAAAACCTACTAATAACTAAAATAATTTAATAAATATCCTAATTTAAGTAAAATCTTATGCAAGCTTAAACTTAGCCTAACAAAGCCTATCCTTCAGCCTATGAATTCCAAATAAACTGAATTAATTATACATTTAAATATATTAGAAATTAAATTTGTTATTAATTTAAGTGATTATTTTGCTATAGTTGAATAATAACCATTAAAATTTAAATTAAATAAATAAGTTAAAAACTTAAACTAGCCTAAGGTTTTCATTACATGACCAATGAGAAGAGAGAGAGAGAGAGGAGAGAGAGAGAGAGAGAGAGAGAAGAGAGAGAGAGAGAGAGAGAGAGAGAGAGATGAGAGAGAGAGAGAGAGATTTCTCCTATTTCTAATTGTCTCAAAATTCAATCGATTACTTTATCTTAACTTGCTTAATCGTCCAACAGATTCACAACTCACAGCTCCATCGTGAAAGAAGTTTTTTTAATAAATTAAAAGTCTATGCACACTCAATGAGGCACTGCGCCTATTTTTGAGAAGGGAAACTTTAAAGGAACTTTCTTCCTTTAAGAGGATCTTTCCATTTGGAGGGATCTGAACTAGCATCTTTAAACACTATACCGTTATGCATTGTTACTTTTACTAAACAAGTTTCTAATAGGCTATAAGGTGTTCTCTGGCACCTTCAATGCGTTTTCTGGTACCCAGTGGATTGCTCTGTCTAGGGGTGCCATTCATTCCTACACGGAGCATACATCATCACCAATCTGGAGTGATTAAATTCAGACAAATTTTCCTTTAAAGGTGGAATAAATCGGATGGATTCGTTATTATAAAGGTTATATTATACTTATTTTCAACTAAATATTCGCTCTTTACTCTCTCTCTTCTCTCCTTTCTTTTCTCACTGGATCTCTCTATCTCTCTCTCTCTCTCTCTCTCTCTTTCTCCCTCTCTCTCTCCTCTCTCTTCTCTCTTTCAAGAACTCTTTCAAAACTCTATTATCTATCTATCTATCTAAACTTTCTATCTATCTATCATCTATCTATCTATCTATCTATCTATCTATCTAAGTCTATCCTATCTTATCATCACACCTATCTATCTCTGTTGTTTATATATATTATTCTGCTAATTGCACCGGACAAAAGTCTGTCTGAATCTAATCGCACAATTACCTCATCCTTTAGACAAATATCAACTTCTCGTAATTCTTGCTCCACCGGTCTTCACAACAAAGGTACTACCAATTCCTTTTAATAATCTATTAGACACTTTATAGTAAACCCACAATACTTAACTCGTTAATGCTTCAATTCCTTACATGTCTATCTGTAACTGAGTACAATTAAATCTGAAAAATGGTACTTTTGAGGTTTTAAATATCTTTATTCGGACACCACATACTGCTCTCAAACGCAAGTTCTGTTGGCACAACGATTGGCCTTTATTATCTATCATAGGATCTAACATTTTGTTTTTCTCCTTACCAACTCCACTAGCATCTTACACCCACTACCTTCAATACTAGCTACACGCACTTCAATCTACTCCTAACATCACCTAACAAACAGTTGACCTGGCAGGCGGCACAAAACCTAACACTCCAACACTAATCATCTCAATGAACATCACCAACACATACCTCTACAGATCCGTCGCATACACACTGTCTATAAATATAATAATCATATTATTCAGAAGTGTAAGCTCACTATTAGCTCCTTACAGGGTGGCGTGCTAACAAAATTCCTGATGTACGCAAAAATAACAAATATATTAGAATATGAGGTAGATTCATAGAGATACATAGATAGCATACATTATGCACCATATAATATGGATACTCTGCATGTGTAATATACATTAATGTATATTATTCTGCATGTGTAATATACATTAATTAATCACAACATAACAAGTATTTTGAATGAAGAGAATCATAGACCACTTTATATCTAGGATGATTTTTGGCTGCGCTAATCAAAGGCGAACAGCTTTTTTAACATTGTCGGTGTCCAATGGTGCTTTCTATCAGGTCCTATTATTTTGTGAAAAGTCTATGGCGCATTTTCAAGGTTTTTCAAAATCAGGGTATGATTTATTTCAACACACATGAATAGAAATAGTTCAAACTATACCAATATAACATAAATATTCTAGAAATGCCTTTATGCTAATCAAAATTTACATTAAAAAACGTTTAATCTGGCAAAAATTTCCTTTTATAAGATTTCCTAGCATGCTTACTTGTTGATGGCAGGTCTCTTTTCAAGGTCCAACAGTAATCGGCCATCATGTGAGAATACCACCGACCTTGATAACGTTCTTCCATAATTTTTATACCTTTGTGGAATCTCTCCCCTTGCTTGTCACTTACATCAACTAAATTACTTGGAAAGTTTTCAAGATGATTATTCAAAAAATGCATTTTTAAACTCATATTGCAATTTAATGTTTTGTATAGTCTCCTATAAGTTTGTTCACAATTTCTACGTAGTTATCTGCACAATAGTTGCCTAGAAAGTTTTTTATCAAGTTTACGAATGATAACCACTCATTTTTTTGCTTTTTATTCATGACATTAGGGAAAGCATTGTCTTAATTTTCTCATAACTTACACTTGGAAATTTTGACATAATATACTGAAAGCATTCATTGGAAATTTTAGTCGAAATCTATAGTGGTCAATTCTAACCCTAAAGTAAAATTTGTCAAAAGTGACTAACAGCAAAAAAGCCCTTTCCTAACAATGATCTTAAACCGAAATGCTTGTTTGGTTGTTTTTTTTCAGTAGTATAGCAAAAGATCACATAACTTAAAAAATTTAGTGTTGTGGATTTAAAACAACGAGTTGGCGGTTATCAGGTAATTTGAAAATGGCGGGTAGCAGAAAAAAACATGATATTGGAAACACTTACTGGGTTTCCAACCAAGTAGGCAAGATCTTAACACGTAATCAACTAGTAACAGTACTATGATTGCTCCATTAATATTTGAATAAGATATGTCGAGCTAAACAGCTATTTCTATATGTTTCATATCTTTCCTTTTAGCCTTTTGTAGAATGCCCTATCAGTACTGAGGCCGACTAGAAAAAAAATATTGCCCTCTAGTGGAAAAACAACACATTTTCAGGCACTTTGTTTCGAGCGTCTTAAAAACAAGCGCCCAGTCAATTCTATTGTTAAGACCATATTTTCCCATCTCACTTTTGAAACAACCGAGGTTATATGCGCAAGAATTAGAAAGTAAACTAAATAATACACTCATGAACTGTTTTTTACAAAACAATTATTTAAAGAAACCCTTCTTCTCTTTTTCTGTAAAGGGAAATTGTGTATCTGAAGTTAAAGATGTTCTTCCTTTAAAGCTTGAGGGCTAAAAGTTCCCGGAATCAGCGTTATTTGTGTTGCAAATTAATGAATCGAGATCACAAGTCATTTAGCTCGGACTTTGTCTTAAACATGCGCTTCCTGAACATTTTTACCTTCAAAATAGAACCAGGAGTGTTCAAAAGTCATGATAGCGGCATAGCTGACAATCCGGAGTGCTCAACATAATTTTCAATGGACCATCTTCGAACCTCTTGAAGAGAGTTACAAACAGGTATATGTTGGAATTGCATTGATTTGCATTTGGAACAGGTTGTATCGCGGACTCGAAATTTGGGTACAAACGTAACCGTGGCTAACACTCTGTTACTTTTCTTGCTGTGGCCCGAAAGATGACATTGCAAAGTAGAGATTTAAGTCCTCCTTTTAGGTTAGTTTGGGCCCTATCTCCCCCGCCAATTTACGGCTGTCATAAAATGAAAATATTTATTAAGTGTTGGGAATAGATGGGAAATCGTTGGGTATGTTATTACATTAATATTAAAAAGATTTAGAGTTAAAGCTGTTGGGAATAAAGATTGGAACCCTAGTATTGATATTAAGTGGAGTAAATTATATTATTTATATACAGTTTTATAGTGATAATTAATAATAACTATATATAATATTTACAAAATAATTTGTATAAAATTATTTATGACAAATATTAATTGCTATATAATATATATAAGTAGTTATAATAATATAAGTTAGGTATAACATTATACTGATATACATATGTCATAATACAAATGTTAAATGTATATAGTGAATATATCATACGTGTTATAGGTCGGTAGTATATAGGACGTGAGAGAATACTTGTTATAGTAGATATATGACTAACTTAAAATACTACCAGTAATGCATTAACGCTCACAAATCAATTTATATATATATATATATATTATATTATAATTATATAACGTTATAGTTGTAATATATAGATATTAATCTCATGCTTTATTTTAATAGTATAATAAGATATAAATAGTGATAATCTTGCAATTTATCATATATACTATAAATAGTATATAAATACTTATATTAATATAGTCACACATATTTAGAAGATAATAGATATTATTATTATAATATAATAATATCAATATAATATAATAATAATTTTTAATACAATCATTATATTCAACTATATAATGACCCTTTATTAAATTATAAAATTATTATATATTATATTTTAATATAATTAACATAGGTAAAGATATACTTATAATACAGTTGAGTATTATTAATACATACTCTCATAATATATGTACCTAATAATATACTCATATTATAATATATTTATAATATTAGATATTTATATACCACTAATATCATATATATATATATATATATATATATATATATATATATATACTATATATATATTATATATATATTTAATACTATAATATTTAAATCTAACAATATATATATATATTATATTATATATATATAATATTAAGGGTAAATATATAATATAGTATATTATTATATATGTTAGAGGCTCATCTTAGTAATTATTTTTTTTTTTTAAGAGAAGAAAAATCCAAACAAAATTACTGTTCTATAGGTCGTGATTCTGGAACTCAGTCAGATAAGAGGTCATGTAAACGTGATCATGGAGTTTAGAGGTTGAGGAATTGACAGGAGACGTCATATACAGTATACGCCAGATGATTGGCGTGTTGGAAAGGTGAGAGTGTATTGAATATGGTTTATTTCGAGGCAAATGGTCTGCTCTCTGAAGGTTTTCGAGTATATAAATTTTTTTAGACGAAAGGTTGGTAATAAATATGAATGTTGGAATTTAGAAATAACAAGAAATATGGTGTTATTAGCTTATCAAAGTATGCACAGGAGAGCCGTTTATGGAGGAGGAGTTGAGGATAGCTCTGGCAAGGTAGTACCATGGATCCATTTACCGAGGATGAATTATAAAATAATTGCGACACAAGCTATTGGTGAGATTAACAAACCTTCAAGCAACCTTACTAATAATAGAGCAAAGAACTGTCAGAGAACGAAGCAAAGGGAAAACTAAGCAATGGATGAATCTGTCCAAAACAAAAAGACAGACACAACCTTAATACCAGAAAAGCTAGCAGCACACCACATCTCAGCGAACGCAATCATAATTGAGCAAGCGCACCCACTGTAAACAATACCAAGAAGGCACAGTCACCACCATAACACACACAATCTTAGCAACACGAATACACACTCAAATCCATCAGATCAACACAAAACACAGAAAAAAACACACAACACGGTCACGCAATACCACGAGCAGCAATATACGACAAGGCAGCTACACGTCATTCAACAATTCACACAACACACTAGTTATCGCCTCATGTGGACCGCCAGAGCACATCGACACGCAAGTAAGCCGAATGCACTAAGAGCGAAAGAACTGAATAGAGGAGTGTTGAAATTAGACCAGCGGAGATTGAAATTAGTGCTTGAGTGACCCGGTGAAACTTGCGTAAAAAAGAAACAACAGAGAGAGAATCACGACGACAACATAGTCGGAAACGACGACTAACCAGTATAACCCCACACTCAAACACAAACCAATACGAAGAGCACAACTTCGACACAGAGAGTACATCCACAATCCAAGAGCTCGACAATACCCCAACTGATGACAAAATAAAAACACGTACTTAGATATAACGCAAGACCAGTACTACCCAAAAGATAGGACATACGCAAGTAGCCGAACCGACCCCTAGGCAACGACAACAAGCCTTAAAGATGCACGCGGAAGAAGATAAGAAGCAACACAGTTGCACAACCCAAGATCACGGAGTGTAGGAAAGTGTGGAGACCGTAAGTAAGAAAGTAGAGGCCGAGAACACGGAAAGAAACCGACCACCAGCAACATAACCACGAGAACGAGAGCCAAGACACAACCAGGGGAGGATCATTAAGGAGGACTACAAGTTATGACGATGTTTGCAATGGATAATGAGCCTACGAATGGACGGAATAAGGATAACTCACCAGAGTAGATCAGAACTACAAAGTACACCACACACCAAATAAGAGAACACGAAAAGTCGGAGGTATGGACCCCAACTGACAGTAGTCGTGATATTCCCATACTAGGCGAGGGAGGATGTAAAGACAATGCTAACAGATTACATAACATACATCGAAAATATATTATATATATATATAATTATCATATATATATAATATATAATTAATTAATATAATAACTACTATATATACTACTAATCATAACACTTAAACACAACCAAACAACTATTAACACACATAATCAAACTATACTACCTACCAAATCAACCACCACACACCCAACACCCCCTATCCCAATATCACATAATACCCCTACAATATCACTCACTAACTCACCAACTATAACCATAAATACTATACCACTATAAATACACAACAAAACACACCACCCAAATCACCAAAACACTCAACTATAAACACACTATCACTAATCAAATACATCACACATAACAACCACAATCAAACTAAACTACTGCACACACCCAACTCACATCACAAAATCACTATCATAAACTATCTAACACTATAATACATAACCACAACAACCATAAATACATACAACTAACTATATCCTAAATACTATACCTTATAATAACTCACATATAATATATAATAAAATAAATATACTACAATATAAATATACATCACACCATAATATATACACTACACTATACATATACCAAACACCATACAAAAATATTAAAACTAATAAATATAATATATATTATTATATATATATAATATATAATATATATATATATCAGTGATTCACAAATTTGACTTATATTACAAGTTATAGCTATACTACCGATATATAGGATGCCCTCCAAATAAGGTATATTTATTTTAGATTCTGACAACCTTTATGTCAATTATGTCCGAAGTCTTCGATGCATACAGTGCATATACTTATGTGTAGGCCCTATATAAGAAATCTGTGTGCATGATTATCTTGATCACCTAGTTGGCTATACCAACGTAGCAAAGTAAGCTTTTTCTACAAAGTCAGTTATATCTACCCATTTAATGTGGGGAAAGTGAAAAATTTCCATAAGAACACTATCTATCAATACTGTGAAGAAGTTAAAATAATGTTACATTATTATGCAAATTAAATATTATCTATTTTCATGGGCGAAATTATAGCGTGATTGCTCCGCCATATTTAAAAGTATTATTAAATACAATTTCAAAATTATATCTCCAGGAAATCTTGCCAATAATATAAAATTCGAACATTAGCTTTCAGAAATGAGTAAAATTTATAACTTTAAATTTAAGTCTCAAGATAAAAAAAAAAAAGTAATTATCATAGACTTATTAGATTGCGTTGTACATAATCAAATCATACAATTATAAAAGGCTGGCATACTTATGCCAAATAATTGATCTTATTATTACGAAAGATATAATAATCTGCCTTAAAATTGCAAATTAATATGCATAAATATCTTTCTGTTCGTGGTGACAAAAAAACAAATGTATAGCAAATTGAGTGAATCTCATCCGCGAATACGGGAAAAGGTATAGGCCATTGGCAATCTTGTCTTTTATAATGCAAATCTGGGAACTCTGATTAGAGAAAAGAACTAATATAAGAGTCTCAAAGATCTACTGTGCGTTCCTGCCACCTAAAAAAATTACTAATTATTATCACTAATACGAATTCCATTCACATTTTAGAAACAAAAAGTTGAAATACTTATGTATGCAGTGAATTATCATTCACTTTTACGCTTGCCACTGTTGATTGAAGGCTCTCCACCACTTGAGTCAGGAATGTAAAGTTCTTCTCATTTTTTGCAATGATCTGGTAATAATACTTTCTGAATTTGACGCTATATCGATCGTTCTGCTAAGTGGTATTTATCATCATCCTAAATAACGGGTTTTGATACGTGGATTTCTAATCTTCAGGAGCGATTTAGTGGGATTTATATTGTTGAACTTCAATCCATCTTCGTACGACTTTAAAATGGAAAGATGGGTATGGACTAGCCCAAAAAATTACTTTCTAGAAGACAAATGGTTAAACATTGTTGACCACGGAGTTCAAGAAAAAATAGTGTCGACACGAGTACATGAAATAAAAAAAATTCACGTGTTAGGTTAGGTTAGGTTAGGTTAGGTTAGGTTAGGTTAGGTTAGGCTACGTTACGTTACGTTAGGTTGGGTTTGGGTTAGGTAGATTAGGTTAGGTTGGCGTCTGGGTATTCGTAGTGTTGAGTGGGTCTATATGGTATAGGTAGGTTTAAGAGTTAAAGTATATTAAAAAAATGGTTTCAGGTTAGGTTAGTTAGGTTAGGTTAGGTTAAGGTTAGGTTAGGTAAATTAGGTTAGGTTAGGTTTAGGTTAGGTTATGGTTAAGTTAGGTTAGATTAGGTTAGGTTAGGTTAGGTTTTGTGGATTCATTAAAGAAACTCTAATAAACCAGTTTTTTTTTTTTACAAACGTCGACCATTTGACCTGTCGATCATTTTCCCTGTTGACCATTTGTAACTAGCTATTTCAAGTTAGGACCAACTTTGCCTTTAGTTGCCTTCTTCTCTCTCTCTCTCTTCTCTCTCTCTCTTCTCATCTCTCTCTCTCTCTCTCTCTCTTCTCTCTCTCATCTCATCTCTCTCTCTCTCGCATCGCGTCTCTCTCTCTCTCTTCTCTCGTCTCTCTCTCTCTCTCTCTCTTCTCTCTCTCTCTCTCTCTCTTCTCTCTCTCTAAGTAAGCAATTTTTTAGAAATACATTTCTATTTGAATACTCTTCACCTCGGTCAGGTCATAATGTTTAATTCTCGACATAAAAATTTTTGTTTATAACCTCAAGAGACCTCAACTATGGTGATTTAGGTCAATAAAAATACTTAGGCTCGTGAGATTCTTCTAACTATATATATGTAATTATATAATTAATACTCATATATATAAATATATAATATATATATATATATATATAATATATATAATATTATAATATATATATATAATATATATATATATATACTATATTATATATATATAATATATATTATAATATATATTATATATATAAATATGTAGATAAAGAAATCACATATTCGTGATTATATTGACCATTTTATTTCTTATTAACTTTCCTGCCACCATCCCACGCGAATAGTTTTCACTTCCATGTGTTAGATCAGTTTAGAAAAGAGAAGTATAATAGAGTAATCCTTCCAAAAATAATCACGAGAGAACAAAAAAAAAACAAACACCAAGAATATTAAGAACAGACGAACGGTTTGTGTAGTTTGTGTATTTTTTGAAAAAGATGCTATTGCTCTGTGGGTATGTGTGTGTGTAGGTGTAGGGTGTGTGTGTGTGTGATGTGTGTACTACTGTTATGTGTGTGTGAGTGTGTGATCTAGATGTGTGTGTGTAAGATTGTTTCATAAATAAAAAAAAGATGAAGAAACTGTGTTTTTTTATTGAAGCCCATTGAATTAACAACCGTATTATTTGCATGCCCCCAATTAGATAATATCTATAGAATGTTATACAGATGTTTAGGTATTGCTTCAAGACCACCCCATTTATCGTGAGTTAATTGCTGTTGGGTCGGACGTCTTTCAAAATGAAACGAGTATTGAAGAGTGGTGCCGTCGGTATAGGAGTATATGAGTGATGAAGTAATATAGAAAAGGTGATCGACTACAACAGCTGTTATGGACCGGCCGGAAAGAAAACCAGTGGGGAAGACCACAGAGATAAGGATAAATACCGAATGAAGAAAGTTTGGAGATTCTTCCAAAAGCTTTGCCTCAAAAATTCCAATCAAAGGCTTTTCGATAATGTCTGGCCGCAGCAAAGGATTCACCGACCGAAATGCTGAAGAATGGAGGACCAAGAATAAGAAAGAAGAAAAGATCATCAGTATAATGTTCCTAACGAAAGCCGTACTGTGTAATCGGATCCAAAACCGGAGCCGGAGCCGGAGCCGGAGCCGGTGCTGGTGCCGGTGTCGGAGCTGGCTATCAGAGTTAAGATTAGAAGAACTGAGATATTTCCAAACCTTACCTCTTAAGGAAAGATTACAAAACTTTAGAAAGAGCCGTTGGTAAAACAATGGGACTGTAGGTAAAAGCTTGAGAGGGTTTCGGTAGTTAAAGGGTTGAGAGGGGTTCGGTAAGTAAAGGGTTGAGATGGAGGTTCCCTTTTTCCAGCACTGACTGAATGAGAGCATGTCTCCATTATGAAGAGGAGGTCAAAATGGATAAGACAGAGACGAAATATAGTTTACCAAGACAGGGTGCAAGATCAGAAGCACAAGTTTTAAGAACCTAAGCAGGGATACAGTCAAGACCAAAACGACTTCTTAGTGTTAAGCTCAAAAGAGATCAGAAATAGCACCATTAGAAGAAATTATAATGCTTAGTCATGATAAATTGGATGGGGTGGAGAAGGAGAAATAACTACGAAATACTCTAAGGTGAAATTAGAGGGAAAAGTTTGAGAGAAGAGTTTTAGCAGAGAGTAACACATCAAATAGTTGTGAATTCGAAAGATAATAGAGAAGATAAAGAGGAAGAAACAAGAGGAGGGAAAGAAGAAGAAACAAGAGAGGAAAAAAGGAAAAAACAAGAGGAGGAAAGAGGAAGAAACAAGAGGAGGAAAAGAGGAAGAAACAAGAAGAGGGAAAGAGGAAGAAACAAAGTAGGTGTTGACATTTTAAAAAGAGATGACGTGACAGAGGAAGCTAGAAGGAGGGAAAAAAGAAAGAAGAAAACAAGAGGAGGGAAAGAGGAGAAGAAATCAAATGAGGAGGAAATAGAGGATAAGAAACAAGAGGAGCGAAAAGGAGAGGAGCAAATTCAAGAGTGAGGGAAAGAGGGAAGAAACTTAAAGAGGATAGGAATTAGTGAGGTGAAAAAACATAGAGGAGTGATAAGAGGTAAGAAACATATAGGAGGGAAAGAGAGCGAAGAAACAGAGTGAGGAACAAGAGGAAGAAACAAGAGGAGGGAAAAAGGAAGAAACAAGAGGAGGAAAAGAGGAAGAAACAAGGAGGGAAAGAGGAAGAGGCGTAAGAGAGCGATTGGAAAGATTCCGGAAGAAACAAGAGGAAGGGAAAGATGGAGAAGAAACGAAGAGGGAGGAAAAGGAAGGAAGAAAACAAAAGAATGAGGAAAGAGGAAGAAACAAGAGGAAGGAAAAGAGGAAGAAACAAGAGGAGGGAAAGAGGAAGAAACAAGAGGAGGGAAAGAGGAAGAAACAAGAGGAGGGAAAGAGGAAGAAACAAGAGGAGGAAAAGAGGAAGAAACAAGAGGAGGGAAAGAGGAAGAAACAAGAGGAGGGAAAGAGGAAGAAGCAAAGTTAGAGGTAACATTAAAAAGAAAAATACCAGAAAGAGCGTGGGGAAGCCAGTCCCAACTGGGATGGTCGAATAATAGGGGAATAATTCAATCGATCAGCGTCTCAAATGCGTCGACATATTGAGTAAAATAAAAAAAAAAAAAATATAAAAAATAAAAATAAAAAAATCTGGTTATTTAAAGTTTCTCTATTACGAATCCAACAAAACTTAACCTATTATACACTTAACTAATAATCCTAATATTTAAACTTATAGACTAACCTACCCTAAGCTGACACCTGCGGCGGGCTGTACGGGAATTTCTTTTAATGTTGTGTCGACCCTTTTCCTTGTCGATCCTTTTCCCTGTTGATCCTTTTCCCTGTCGATCCATTTTCCTTGTCGATCCTTTTCCCATGTCAACAATTTGGGGTTAGTCCCTAGCGTGAGGAAATAGAATTCAAAACGAATAATTACATTTTCTACAGAGAGAAAAGAGTTTTTTTAGTGTTACGAACAATAAATTTTCCTTCACTATCCGGGATTGAAATATAAATCACATGAAGTTTCTGTAAACTTGGAAGGGACGACTTAACTGATGAAGGCTAGTTCATATTATCTGACGAAAAGCATCGATAATAAGCCGCTATAGAACAACAATTAACACTATATATATATTAAAATATAATATATATCATATATATATTATATATATATCTATATAATATTATTAATTATATATATGGATATATATAATTAATATATATATAATTACTATTATAATATATATATATATATATATATAATATAATATATAAATATATTATAATATATAAAATCAATATAATAAATATATATATATACTATATATATATAATATATATATATATATATATAATATATATATATACTAATATAATTAATATATATATATATATATATATATAATATATTATAATATATATATATATATAATATATATATAATATATAATATATATTATATTAATATAATAATACAAAATATATTATAATATAATTGATGAATTATAATGTGCATAGATCCCACCACTCCCACAAAGTGAAAGATCACTTTAACAATGGGTAAAATTGAATTTATTCAACTCCTTGAGGTCGGGGTCCTGGCACATATTTATTTTAAATTTCACGTCACTATATCTTACGCTCAGAACATTTTGTAGTAGAATTAAATGACATATTCAGTCACTATCACTATTATAAGAACTATTACCATAATATTCCATATTTATGTAAAAAAAAATAATTAAGGTAAATAAAAAGATGTCCTTAATTACTTATTCATGCGTATATACCCAGATTTATAATCAGTTCTACTCTCTGCCTAAAAATATATATCTCTTATTGCTAAAAAGCTAATTTTATATACAGCTTTTATAGGATAAGAGAATAGTACAAATTGGCCACTAGTGGAGAGTCTGGGTTCAGACAGAGATCGTGGGTATAGCTTATTCCATCTCAGAAGGTAGTTCTTTTGAACCATTATTAGAATAAAAGTTCTAAACAATCATTAATAATATAAAATCTATATAATATAAACTTCATCTGAAACAATATATTATTATATTTTATACAAGCAGGAACAATAAATATAACTATAACTAAATATATATATATAATAGTATATATAGTATATACTAGGTGGCGCAGTAAAGCTCATGGTTAGCGTAAGCCGTGAGATATAGTTTCAGTTAGTAGCCGCCTCCGGTGCAGATCTTTTTAGGGGTAGGTGGTGGGATATATCATATGGTCAAGAGTAGCAAGTAATTCGGTGTTATGTGTAACCTCTCGAAGTCCCTGTTGTAACGACGGGAAAGTGGCTTTCCTCGTTCAAACTGCGTGTCGAGGGGTATAGTCTCAGAGGTCCTTTTTAGCCCGTACGGCTAAACGCTTTTGTTAAGTATCTGTTAGGTCACCGCGGGTTTCTATTAAATTAGCAATACTCAAATGAGATTTATCAACCGTATTTGCAGCTCGCTCACTGTTTATCTCGGATGACGCAGGCAAGCATACATGGTGAATACAAACAACAGTATTATTCGAGTGTACCTGGTTCTCAAGGTGCGACAGCCAAGCATGACGCAGCGGTTATAGTATTATATACGGTGTGTAAATGGTAACTGGCTAGTAGATTGCTACGTTTTCGCCCCTCTTTCTTTATGATTCTACTGTTCTGTTTCTGTAGTATTCAGGGTGAGCAGGCAGGCAGCAGGCAGACTGGATAAACAACAGTTGGGTATAATGGTACTAGGCGTGCGACTTAAGCATGCTATAAGAGCCAGTTTATGTATACAATGGACTTGGCTGGATTGCTACGTTTCGCTCTCCCTCTTTTCTTATAAGTATCTCTGTTCTGTTATAATCTGTTCGCATCGTATATATAGGTGTGCAGGTCAGCTCAGTCCATATAATGGGCAGGGCATGGCTAGGCAGACTGAAAACAACAGTTGAGTTGTCAGGCGGGCTAGACTTAATAGCTCAGCAGCGTCAAAGCTTAATGGTTATAGGTATAATGTACTGGCTGGTATTTGCTACGTTCGCTCCCTCTTACTTAGGTTTTACCTCTGATTTGGTTTCTGTTTCGTCTAGGTGGTCATGGCAGCCAGGCAGGGCATGGCAAGGCAGGCAGGACTGGAATATTAGTAATTAATATACAACCTAAGTTGGATAGTAGTATTATAGTTATATATTAAGTGGCGGCGGCGCAGCTCAAGCAGTCAGCAGCGGTGGTAATGGCTGGCTGGTTTGCTACGTTTCGCTACCTCCTTCTTAGTTTCTCTGATTCTGTTTCTGTTTTGTCTGTTGGCTAACTTATTTTCTATTTGTGATAGTACGAGAATGTCCAACTTGTTTCAGATTTTTTTCCAGTCCACGGTTTTGGACTGGTGCGATATATAAAGGGTGAATATCGCGTTTCAATAATATTACCGGATAATCTAGGTCGATACTGAGGGTAGAAGATATAATTATTAATAATCGTGGTGACTCTTTGGACACGCTCTATGCTCCTGTATTAACGGGAGATTATTGGCCTCAGCTCACATGGTTGCTAAGGTCCGGGGTAGGAAGCTTGCTTCTTATTCT
>JABUQX010082882.1:52500-57219 GCA_015478945.1 Trachelipus rathkii | reverse complement strand
CGCTACATATATATATATATATATATATATATATATATATATATATATATATATATATATATATATATATATATATATATATATATATATATATATATATATATATAATTGCTCTCACTGGTAAAAAAAAGTCTCGTTTAGAATGTAAGTTTAAACTCCAGACCAGACTAATATAGCACACTATAATTAAATTAATTAAAGTACTGAATGTCATTGTGGTTTTTAAGTTTTGGTAAAGTAAAAAAAAATTGGGGGGCACTGAAAAATAATTGATTTTCAAAGTGGGCGGTAGACTAAATAGGTTTGAGAACCTCTGCTTTAGATGATGTTGTGCTAAAGTAGGAAGTAAGAATGCTCACAGTGAGTGGTGGAATGAAGAGGTGATGCAGGTGGCTAAAAGTAAAAAAGAGGCATGGTTGAATGTGCTAAAAACCAATGATGAGGTCTCAAAAGAAACGTGTTTGAAATTATATGAGAAGGAAAAAAAGAAAACTAGAAGTTGCATAAGTAGGAGGAAAAATGAGGTAAATGAACAGTTTGGAAGGAGAAGGAGGAATGTAGACTTACAAGGGAATAGGAAGCTCTTCTGGAAGAAAGAGCGAAAGGTTAAGAATGAGAGTAGGAGAAATCTCCATATAATAATGAATAGGGATGGAGCTTTCGAAACTGATGAAATGGATGTGAGGAGAGTGTGGAGGAAACACTTCGAAAATCTGCTTAACATTGACAGTAATGAACAAGTAATAGTGAATGTGTGTGTGTGAGTTTGACGATGCATGAAAATAAAGGTATTTTAGGATTTTTTAGTATTTTAGTAAGGAGGAGGTAATGGGTAGAGTGAAGAAGTTGAAGAATGGTAAATCTGCAGGTATAGAAGGAATTACTGATAAAATGATCAAGAATGAAGGCGAGATGGTGATTGAATGGATTTTTAAGTTGTGTAAATAAGCGTTTATAGAGGATATAGGTCCGGGAGATTCTAGAAGAACCGTAATAGTGCCCTTATTAAAGGGTAAGGCGGATAAGGGGAACTGTAGGAACTATAGGGAAATTAGTTTATTGAGTGCTGTAGGGAAGATATATGCTGGTATTTTGGTTGAAAGAGTACGTCAAGTGACTGAAGGACTAATTGGTGAAGAACAAGGTGCATTTAGAAGTGGTAGAGGATATGTGGATCAAATTTTTACATTGAATCAAGTGGTTGAGGTAATGAGATAGAGAAGAAGAATAAATTGTATTTGAATTTTATGGGCAGGGTATAGTCCCGAGGGATTAGAGGAGAGTAGTAATATTAACATTATATAAGGGTAAATGGATAATGGAAACTGTAAGGACTATAAAGGAAACAGTTTATTGAGTGTTGTAGGAAAAATATATGATAGGAATTGGTTAAAATAGTGCGTCGAGTGATTGAGGGACTGATTGGCGAAGAACAAGGTGCATTCAGAAATGGTATAGGATATGTGTAACAAATTTTACAATGATCAAATGATTGAGATAATGAGAGTGAAGAATAAATTGCATTTAGGTTTTATGGACAGGCGGATGACAGGATTAATAGGGAAGCCCTGGCAGGTGTTAGTGATATATGGTGTTGGTGGTAGGCTTCTCAATGGAATCAAAAGTTTGTTTGACGATAGTGCAACTTATGTAAGAATAAATGAAGTTGAAATAATCGATTTAACATTAATAGCGGAATGAGGCAGGAATGTGTTCCGTCTTCTTGGTTATTTAGTTTGTATATGGATGAAGTGATGAAAGAATTAGAGACAGGGGTGGCAGAGGAAGGTGTTTGAATGATGGAGAATGGAAGAGAGTGGAGTGGAGAGTGCCTTGCTTATTATACGCGGATGATTTGGATTTGTGTGGCGAAACTGAAGAGAGTTTATCATTGGTAGAACGGTTTGGCAGAGTATGTAAAAGGAGTTGTTTGAAAGTAAATGTAAATGAGAGTAATTATATGGTAGTGAGTGTGGAGATACCGCGGTGTGAAGTCATGTTAGATGGTTAGCAATTGGAACAAGTATCTCAGTTTAAATTTAGAATATATGTTGGATGAAAAGGTAACTGATGATGCAGAGTGTAGGATGAAAGTTGTGAATGGTAAGAAGGTGGCTGGTGCAATTAAATCCTTGGTGAAGGTAAAGGGACTAAGTGTTGACTCTTAGGCGAGCAATGGTTTTGCATGAGGGTATGCATAGTAGGGAAACTATGGTATGTAATAAGAGGTAAAGATCTAAAGTACAATGTGTTCAGATGGATAATCTTAGGAGCGTGTTAGGTATGAGAAGAATTGATAAAATGAGGAATGAATGCATATGAAGTTGTGTGGTGTGAAGAAAGGCGTAAATGAGAGAATAAATGAGAGTACATTGAGGTAGTCTGGTCATATAGAAAGGATAGATGATATTTGGTTGGTTAAGCGGATGTATAGTGGTGAGTATACTGGGAAGCCAGCGGATGGAAGACCAAAGAAAAAAGTGGATTGAGTCAATGAAGAAATGCCTGAAGGAAAGAAATGTGAACGTGGTAGAGGCAAGAAGAAAGTTACATAATAGGAATGAATGGAGGTGTTTTGTGAGATTGTGGGTCTTGCCCAGGAGATAAACCTCACATTGATGATACCACAGTGAGGGACCGTCGCAGTCTCGTGAATCCCTAAGGTGGATTTATCTGATAGTGACGAGTTCTCACTTAAGTGTATGAAGGGAACGGTAAGGGGGAGGGGACTTTCTTTTCGACTTGCATCACGATGTTTTTCTACTTCTTTTTCCGGTGTTTGCTTCGCACATCATCCCCAATCTGGGAAAAGGAGGTCGATAAATATATATATATATATATATAGATAAATATATATAATATATTATATATATATATATATATATATATATATATATATATTAAATATATATATATATATTATAATATATATATTATACTTGTCTTTAAAGAAAGAACAATTAATGAGAAGGTAAGAATTACTGCCTTCTCCGGGAATTGAACCAACCGCTTTTGCGAATGAAAAAGGACAAGTATTTACGCCGAGGGCTTTTACACTGAGCTATCCTCCAACCCAAAAAAAATTTGGGCTCAAGAACAGTTTTAAAGGCAAACGCAGCACCCTGTTCAAGGGACATCACCAGGTGTCTAGCCTGTCCATATCCCTCTTTCTTAATAATTGATAGTGTTAAATGTTGCATAATCGCAATTTATTTATATTAAGGTCTTAAACAAAGAACATAATAATGGGAAGGTAAAAAGAATTACATGCCTTCTCCGGATTTTTGAGGATAGCTCACAGTGGTAAGCACGGGTATATGTCCGTGGTCATTTCCAACCACAGCGGAGGTGGTCTCAAAGCCCGGAAGAAGGCAGTAATTCTTTACCTTCCCATTATATGATCTTTATTTAAGACCTTTATATTTTAAATAAATTGCGATTATGCAATATTTACCATCTCATATATATATAAATATATATATATATATATATATATATATATATATATATATATAAATATATATATATATATATAATATATATATAATAATATAATTATATATATACTATATATATATATATATATATATATATAATTACCATTTAATATATACTATATATAATATATAAATATATATATCAGGCGCGGTTTTACAGAGAAGCACAGAGGCCGGGCCTCCTCTTTTAAAAAAAAAATAAAAGCAAATAAAAGCAAACTCAATAAGAAAATAATTTTCAAAATGCTAAGATTTATAACTATTAAAATAGATGTCTAAAAATTTTATACAAGGACGCTAATTTAACATTAAATTCATTTATTTTCTTCCGAAACATATTTTTCATATTGACGAGGAATTTCATTGTGCCTCCGAGGAAAAGGCGTAATTATAATGCTTTCAAAAACCTGTTGTCATGGCAAAGAAAAGAAACTGCATTAATATTTGTCTATTTCTGAGATTTTTCCAACATGCCTCTCTCGAAAAACGTCATAAAATTAACTCCTTCCCAAAATTGCAACACTACTCATCAATAAGTTGAAAGTTTTGCGATAAATATGTGAATAAAATAAAATAAAGAAAATTATTATTTTTTTAAATTAATAAAACAAAACCTTATTTAATAAATATAAATATATTATAATATATATAATATAATATATAATAATCTATTATATATCTAATTATATATATATATTATATATTATATATATATAAATTCTATATATTATAAATAATATATAATATAATATAAAATATATCAGAGAAGAGAAAGAGAGAGAGAGGAAAAGAAGAGAAGAAGAAGAGAGAGATAGAGGAGATAGAGAGAGAGAACGAAGAATCAATAATTGGCAAGCCATTAATAAAGGAGAAACCTTTATGAAAATATTATAAGTATCATCATTCAGATGAGGCAAGATTCTCAAATTTATCGCGCCTTTAAAAAAAAAAAAAAAAAAAAAAAAAATTTTCCTACAGTTAGGGAATTCCACAAAATTCTCGAACTTCCAAAACAAGTTTCCTGAAGAAGCCTTAGATTCTTTAATGGCCACATATGGTATCTTTTTTGACAGATCATTTTTACATAATGAATTAACAATGATTTATGACCAAACAAATGCTAATCTTTTTCGGAACAAGGACATTCAAATTATTTTAAAAATCATCATAGAGAATGATTCACAAGATGGATTTTCTAAATTTTATAGACTTTTCAGTCTGA
>JABUQX010082882.1:32500-40000 GCA_015478945.1 Trachelipus rathkii | reverse complement strand
CATTTGTTTGTTTAAAATAAGAATCAAAAGGATATACTTAAGTCTATTTTATTTTTACATGCCTTGGGTGAATCAGCGATCTGAATCAAGAGCAAATTTTGCCAATCCCTAACACGAAAGAGAGAGGAGAAGAGGAAGAGAGAGAGAGAGATCGAAGGAGAGAGAGGAGATGAGAGAAGAAGATGAGAGGAAGAGAGAGAGAACACAATCCTATTTTCCTGCTTAAATTACTAATTGAACACAGATAATAATTCCGTAACAAATGATGACTCTTCTCCTAAATTAAAAAAAAACAAAAAAGAGAAAAAAAACCTATATACCTTGATTGGAACAAAAATATATGTTTTGTTTTATTGTTTCTATTTTTAATCGATTCGAGTCATATTCAAAATTAAGAGTTTGTTAAAAAAAAATTCCAAGATTAAGTATACAAAGAATAATCAAACCTATTCAATAATATATATATATATAGATAGTAATATAATAATATTATATATATATATATAGTATATATATAATATATATATGATATATATATATATATATATAAATATAATAATATATATATATATATAATAATATAATATATATATAAATATATATATATAATAATATATATAAAGGATGCAGCCAGATGTCATTTTTTCGCATTCGCGGATGTGTTTGATCTTTAATCATTCGCGGATGCGAATGCGGATGCAGATGCGGATGCTGAGTTTGATATAATATATATAATAAATATATAATAATCATATATATATATAAGGTAATTATTATATATAATATATAGATATATATATATAATATATATTATATATTGAGTTTTACCACATCTTATATGTTACCAGGGTACGGGACTGGACCCAACTCAAATCACCCACAACCTTCTTTCCCCAACCTTCGCCCTTAATAAAAGAGATTTTACAATGGATTAATATACTTTGTGCATTCAGAATGGAGGAAGTCTGGGCTTGAAAACGATCAATTTTTCTGCGGAAAAGCCCAGCATACTAAATACTCTCGAACTTGGAACCATAAGTTGTGAGGACAGCCAAGTATTCCTGCAGGTTAAGCTCAAGGTTGGGAAACATTTTGCTAACTTTTCCACCAACTAATTGGATCATCATTTGAATCTCTTCCTTCTTCTGGTGATAATTTTTTATTCATAAAAATATATATTTTTTGATAATGCGTGTGTGTCTTCATCACTACTGGACTGTAGAAATTCTTTCTGTGAATCTGTTATTGATTGTAGAAGGTGTTGGTTCCGTAGATTTCGTTTTTTCCTTTAATGGGTGGATGGCGAATAAATAGACTGTTCGGATTAAGTTTTTCAACTGCAACCACAAAGTAACGATTTATCTTGTTCTATTATTGTTTCAAGAAAACTTGCACTTTATAACGTTATCTAAGTAAGTGTGCAATTAGTAGGAGTGTGCATTAATTCCACAGAACCAAAGCGATTTTTTAGCTCTAGTTTAATTACGTCTTTCATTCTTTTTAATCCGTCATTCATTTTCATTTGAAGATGGTCAAAAATGGCTTCCTAGCGTGTGCAGTGAATTAATGTATTACAAAATCGGCGACAGAACTGTTGACACTGATTTTTTTTTGTGAGTGTTGCTTCAAAGTTTTCAAAGCTTAATGCAGAGTGATATGATTTCAATTTCCCATTAGTAAAAATGTTAACATTGGAATACGAGACTGGCGTACGAAGCAAGAGGTTCTTCTTTGGATGCAATTACTCTCCATCTATATAGTGTACTATTCCAGGCGCAGTGGAGATGTTTTGATGATCATTAAGAATGAATATCAAACCGTTTTGAATTGCCTTCAACTCATTGTGTTTTCATTTTCATTTTTCAGATTCTCTTAAATATTTTATTATAAAAATTTTATCAATCTCGACAATAAACATCGCGCAAAACGAGTTCCGCATGGCAAAGCGCGGGCGGACTGCGGAATCTTTAATAGCAATGCGTGATGCGCGATGACCGCTATCACTAATAATAATAGATATATATAACTTATATATATATAATATAATATATACTTATAAATATATATATTAATACTATATATATATATATTATATAAGTATATAATATATTATTATAATATATATATATATGGATATATATAATATACTTATTAATAAAATATATTTATATATAGTATAAAATAGTAATTAAAGTATAGTAAATATATATATACAATATATATAATCATATAAATATATAATATAAATATATATATATAAAATAATGCATACATTTAGAGAGCTATAAGATTAATGTAACTATATTAAATATAGAAAATGTATATAAATTAAATATATATAATATATAATGTAGTAATTCAGAGTAATTATATAATATATATAGTTATAGTTATATATATATAACAGAATATAATAGTATACTATATATATATTATTAGAAATATATATATTATAAATATATTTATATATAATAATAAGATATATATATATATTATATATATATATAATATATTTTATATATAATATATTATATATATAAATCTTATATATATATTATAGATTATTAATATATATATATATAAATATGATAGAATAATCAATGAAATCTTATAATATAAATTTTTTATACTATTATATATATAATATAGTAAGGATATCATACCTGCAAATATATCTTAAATATAAAAAAATATATTAGTAATATATATTATTTATTAAACAAAAATTCGATAATATTTCTTATCAGCTCCTTGATTGGGGTACTGTCACTAGTAGTCTAAAAACAATTGCCTGTTCAAAATGAGGAAAGAGAATAGAATTATAATATATATATATTATAATATTGTTTCTTTCTGCTTTTGTTTTTGTTCTATATATATATATATAATAATATATATTATATAGATATATTAATATAATAATTATATAGATAGATTATATATAATATTATATTATATATATTATAATTATAATATATATATAATATATATATATTATATATTTGATTATATATTGGATGTGCTCGAATATGCGGTTAAGTATTCGGTATTCGGCTTATTCGGCCAAAATGCCGAATATTCGGTATTCGCTTTTTGCCGAAACTATTCGTGGCCTGATTATTGAGCTTTATTAAAACAATAAATATAGTCAACATAAGGGACCTAAATATTTAAAATTGAAGATTTTAGAAACTTTTTTGTCCAACAAAAATAAAATATAGCCCAAAATTTGTAGCCAGTATGCGAAAAATCTTTCATTGTCAGATCCTATAAAGGGCCTTTGACATTTTTCAATATTCTAAAAAATAGATTTCATTTAGTGATACGGGATAATGGACCAACCGAGCTGGTATAAGGGAGAGTGGCTGCTATCAATTTCATGGTTTTATTCACATGTTGCAACCTATGCATTCACGATTCCATATTATGTCAGTAATTTATTAACATATTTTATTTACTATGCAGGAATATCCTCTTCATTTTCCACCATCAGCAACGGCAGGCAAAGCTTAAAACTCTACAGATGCAGCTGAATCAACAGCATAAATTAATTCAAGGCGTTTCTACATGCTGGAACGACTTATGATATGCTTAAATGATTGTTTGAACAAAAAGAGTCCCTATCCATATACGCTGCTGAATGCAATCAGGAAATTTGAATGATTTCATTGCAAAATTATTCCATTTACCTTGAGCCATTTGACAACATCACTTAAACAAGCATTAAACGTGAAGTAACAGTCGCCAAGGGATCCCTTTCCATTTAGCAATAAATCTATTTTTAAATTAAGGCAATAAAGCCAAAAGCTTCAGTGGAATAAATACACTCGTTGAAAGAGCTAAGAAATCAGTAGAAAAAAAAGACTTTCTAAGTTTCTATGTGATAAATTGGGTAGTACTTTCTTAAGATCTTCGATCAAGCCTAGTTTTCAATCATGAATGCAGATGATTCGTAAAATATATGGTTCGTTGAAGGCAGGATAAGAAAGCATGAAACATTTAGGCTTCCTGACTCTTCTGCCTGATCTAGATTTACAGTGGGAAAGTGAAGCGACAGGTTTCGCATGTTCACTTTCTTAATGGATGTTTGTTAAAGGAAATTTGTGGCCTCAAAATGTCATACAGAATAGAAAGTGAGAGTGAAAAAAGAAAGTCCATTCTTCTGACGATGTGATTAGTGTACAATAAAAGTAAAAGGCTACATTCGGAATTACATCAAGAAATAAAAAATATATATAGTTGAGCTCCTCTTTGACCATTGAAACAATTTGGATGGTGCCTTTCAATGGTTAAATATAACACTGGAAACGTTTTTATGAATTAAAAACTAATCAATAGAAATATCCTTTCAGACTCCACCGTTTCGATCATGTCGGAAATGTGTGAAAGAAATATTTAGAAACAGAAGTAAATATATGAAAGCCACAAGATATTAGGTTATCTCCTGAAAATGAGAATCGCTGAATGTTCTGTCATTTAACCTTAGAGCTTATTCAAGTGAAGTTTAGTTTAAGTATCTTTAACTACGAAACTTTTCAATTTCATTTAATATTTTTAAATATGTGAATGGTTGTATAGGTAAGAAAAGATTTATCTTTTTGTTTTATTACTTTGTATTTAACACTGGTAAACATGAAATTTCTGGGACGGGGTTTCAATTGATTAATGATGTGCTGATTCCAAAAATGTAATCGGTTTGCATATCAATCATCGCATTTGTGAGATATTTGTGTAACACAGATTGTAAAATTTTATGATTTTAACCTTTCAAGAGGGTCTATCACAATTAATGGGATTGGATATTATAGATATATATATATATATTATATTATATATATAGTATAAAATATTTGATATTATATATATAATAATATATATAATTATAATATATATATATATTATATATTATATGAATATATAATATATAATTTTATAAATTATATAGTATAATTATATATATATATTATATATAGTATTATTATATATTATATACTTATATATTATATATAAGATAGATAATATATATATATATTATTATATTATAATATATATATTAAGATATATTATTTAATATATATAATATTATAACTGTATATATTATATATTATATATATTATATATAATAAGTATAAATATATATATATAATATTAAATATATATATATAATTATATATATATATATTATTTATATATAGAGATTCTCTATAGATATTATATATATATTATATATATAATTATATATATTATATAATAATATATATTATATATATATTATATAATAATTGATATATGAAGGGAGAGATACAAAATCACAATATATTATATACATGTCTTTGATTATATATTGTTAAAACAGATAATATAACTTGAATAACGAGTTATATGGGACAACAATGAATGTAAAAAGAATGTGTTTAGTTAATGTAAACAACCTACTACAATGGTTAATACTTTCTCTTCGTAGCATCGATACTGTCATAGCGTCTGAATATTCCCTCAGTCAAGCTTCCAACAATAGTCGCCACATATTGATATCCCACGTCCTGGAAACGTTCCTTCCATGAACTTATTTTTTGGATCTTGTATGGAAGCGTTCAACCTGTCTCACACTAACATCACCTAGGTTACCGGAAATGCTTAGGTGAGAATGTAAGTGGTGAACTTTATACTCATTCTACATCCGATGAGAATGAAAACTGGCTAGCATTCCTGATACAATGCAATTGGTTCTCGCTTTTCGGTGCCCAACAAAAATTCTGTACTAACATCTGAAAAAGCATTCCCACGCCTGCCTCCAAACACATCATGTTTAGCAAGCTGAGCATCACGAGCAGTTCCTATTTGTGGCCATCAATTTATCACAGCTTGTTCTTTCATCGTCACTCATATTCAGGAAACGTATTGGCAGATATAGCGGAAAGCATTCACCATCCATGTCCGGGCCTTCACAAATGTTTCTATGCAAACCAAGTTTAGGTGGGTATGGTAGTAAGATGAGTTTCTCTCTGTACAATGTGGTTCCATCGTTACGATGTCCGTCACTGCGTCAAGTTTCCCTCGGTGGCCATTCTCTTTTGTCCAGTGATCCTTTGCCCCGGCTGTCCCAATAGCACAGAAGCAGGTATATTTGGTGAAAACTGCTTGCTGACTGAGCAAAATGTTTACCATTATGAGGTCGACGATTATTTACCATCCATGTACCAGATATTGTAGCCTCTCAAAACTGTTTTTTGCATATCCTCTCTCATCCGTACCGAGTACCCTACTGGAACCGAAGCCTATCTGTTGCCGTTGTGTAATAACACACACACTTTAACTGCTCTTGGAAGTTCAATAAACAGTGCCATCTTCACCTCATCGTATGTGGAGTCCCATAGCGAGTTAGTAGGTCCTGCAACTTCACTGCAATACCACAGGTTACATCTGACGGAAGAGCCTCCGCAAGCTTCGCTTCTTTGCGATAAAATTTTACTCTTTGTGCCATGTCCTATAGCATTTTTCATCAACTCAAGCCAACAGTCAGAACAACTCGGCAATACAAACTCGCCATTACTAAGACGTTCAATTCACCCGTTTGAACAATACGGACCATCCGAGCTGTATTTCAGATGGATGTAGGACAATCATCAGATCATTTGGTCAGTCCATACATGTAGATCGTACTAAAATTACACATGTCTTCCCGAATACGATCGCAGTAAACTTGCTACTACTGTAGATATATGCGGAATGGGTAACGTCTATCAAGCCACGTATGGTGCGCACATAAAGTTTTTTCATTCCTAGGGGAATAGTGCGAAAAATAGGTTCCATGATTTGCACGAGAACGGATGTATACAGCAAATCAATTATATATGGAATCAGCACTTCCGAATTACTTTATATATCTGCTACAAAAGTCCATAAAAGAAAAATTTCCACCTTTTTTTGTACCAGCGTAAGTTTCTTTATTTTCCCTAAATGGATGACCGATCTTTGAAATAACTATTCGGCCGAAATAGCGAAAGTCAATATTCGGCCCGAATATTCGGTTATTCGGTCCGAATACTTTTAGTGCGAATATTCGGTATTCCGTATTCGCTTTTTCACTATTCGCACACCCTAATATATTATATATATATAATCATTATATATATATTAATATTATAAATATAATATATTATTTAATATATAGATACTTATATATATATTTATATTTATATTTATATATATTATATATATATATATATATATATATTATATATATATATTATTGATAAAATATATATTTATATACTTTTAATAATAAATTTCAATATTCTGAGAGTGAGAATGAAATCGTTCTTTAGCCTAACGTCATTAAAAGCGGCCGCATTATTATAGATTTCCTCTCAAATCTGTAACATTAGCCAATTTGACTGCCATTGTTTTTCGGTTATGCAGAGAGCCTAGGCATTTCTGCCTCAACTGCGCTCTTCGACTTGCCTAATCCTCAACCCTTTATGATGACTTCATGTCTTA
>JABUQX010082882.1:27500-30000 GCA_015478945.1 Trachelipus rathkii | reverse complement strand
GCTTATGGAGTGTTAGAGAGGGCTGTGACGTCCATAATGCGTCTGTGACCATGCTTTTCACATATTATATACACATATGTTACCATGAATGGAGCTTTGAGGCTTTTCGAGGTGACAAATAAGCTACGCCTTTCTTCTTTTGTTTCAGAATAAAGCTCTCTGGTGCGATAGTTAGCTACATAAATGCGTAGGGGCTTCTCTGCTTGCTTCTGCTTAAACTTCAATTACTTTATGGATTCTCTTCAAATATTTACTCTCTAGGTTACTACTTAGGAAATTAGTACACCCCCTTCTTGAATAAGGGTTTGACCTTGACTGGCAGTGTTAAAAATGAAAAAAAAGCAATCGTCTTCAGCAAATCCAGCAGTGTTATCTCCTACCCTTTCTATCCTCAGAATACAGGATCTAAACTAGGAGCACAATGTTCACTTCAGATACTCTCCTGATGCCACAGCTTTAATTGAAAATCTTTATTCAACTTTGAACTCTAGAGTAGTAATACTTTCTTACGGGTGGAATGATTTTTTAGACTTTTCTTTATATACCATTTCACCTTTTCAACTCTTATTTGTTCATTTGTTCAACTCTTTGACCACCCCCCTCCCAATTTACTACTATGCCCATTTTTAATAATCAATAACCAGTGTGATTTGTTCTTCATCCTTTTTTCTCACTTTTTTTACATTCTTCAAAGTAGGTTACTCTTTTTTATGTTATGTTCACACAAAATTAAGGTATACGGTGAGAGGAAGACCACGCTCCAGTGTTCGGCTTATATATTCTTAGTTCGCACCTACTGATTCACTCGTTCAGACTCTTCCATATTAGAACGGTCCTTGGTCGGAGAGCAGGATAATATCAGTTGATGGGAGACGACCTAGTCGAATGGCATCCTGTGAGTTACCTACAACATACTTCGAAAGAAGAGTGGCCATTTTGGCTCTCTTCAGCTATTTCGCTGCAATTAGCCCCTACGTGAGAGGGTTCCAACATAGTTATGACTTGTTTCTTACGAGAGTGCTAGCTGCCGAAGAGAAATTGTTGTACATTAGATACCATTGTGTTTTAACGAGCCGTGAGGAATCTGGAATAAATGACATAAGAGTGTCTTGGTTAGAATACGAGAAAGGGCAATCATTTATAGCTATAATTCTGCAGTAAACATTGAAGCATGAAGGGGAAGGTAATGAGTGAGTTGTGGTCAGAAGACAGCAGACGCACCCACACTTCTCTCCCTGTTTAACCCTTCGATAAAACCACTGAGTAAACCACCGTGAACTCGGAATGAGATCAGGAATGATTACCTTTTACAAAGTCAAGGGTGCTATATTTATGAGAGAGAGGTCACGGACCAAGGCAAATGGTGAGCAGAGATATGCCAAGGTGTATACCTTGTCGCGATAAGAGAACGCATCACCCTTTTGCAAGGATATTGAGGAATAAGGATCGTTATAAACGTGTGCATACATGGCTGTAAGGGCAGGATTTCGAGTATCTCGGCAGAATTGGTTTAGAGCAGATGATTGAGGTTGAAGCGTAGTAATTGTGCAATGATGTATCCCTTTCAAAAAAAGAATGGCATCGCATCAGATTCAACTTCAAGGTTCATCTGGGGGAACGATTGGAAGGCTCCAGTGGAAGTACGGATCGCCCCGTTTTGGATGGGATCTAACAGGTGTAGCAGATCTGGGGACGTCGACCATATACTACGCAGCCATAGTCCAGCTTCAATCGGATTAGGGCGGTGGGAAGACGTAAAAGGGACTTCCAATTAGCACCCCGAGATTTTGAGTCGAGATGACGCGATAGGTCAAGCACGCGATGACAAGTCGTTTTCAGGAGTTTTAATGTGCGGCGCGTATGTTAAGTGGTCATCTAGAATGAGTCCTAGAGATTTGACTTGTGAAGTTGCAGGAATGGGCGAACCATATAAGGTTAGGTTCACTGAAGGAAAGGGACAGGTTCTTCGACTCCTTTTTTTCTAAATAGTATTGCTGAGGTTTTGGTGGGTGAGAAATGGAACCCATAGGAATTACTCCATTGAGAAATATTCTCAATAGCTATTTGAAGTTTGCCTTTTCCTAAAGGGATCCAAAATTAGCCAAGTGTGAGTATGGCTGTGGCGTCCTGACACCGGCAATATATAACGCCAGGTCATCAACATGGAGAGAAAAATTAACCGTCGCTGGGATAGAAGTAACGATGTCATTGAATCCGAGAGCAAACACTGCCCTGCGAAAGGCCCTCATTCAGAGTAAAGTGGCGTGATATCGAGCGTGTGGAGTTTAAAGAGAACCCCAGTTCTCCTCGTTGTGCTATAAGCTTTTTCAAAATCAAAAAAGGCACCAAGAACCATCCCACCAGTTGAGAAGTTTTCCCGGATGTCATGATCCAGTTTAACAAGCGATCCACGGTTGAACGATATTTGCGTAAGTTCCGACGAGGGAGAAATCTATATTCGCTTGTAACGGGAAATCTTTTTGATTTTCTTAAAATGACA
>JABUQX010082882.1:17500-22500 GCA_015478945.1 Trachelipus rathkii | reverse complement strand
TCCGTATGAATCCTTAAACCAATCACCATGCCACCATTTTTCTTACACACGCTTCACTATCGTCTACATACTTGTGATTCCATTCAGAAGCCTACCACCAACACCAATATCACTAACACCTGCCACATAACGCTTCGCCTATTAACTCTTATCATACGCCTGTTGCAAATCCAAAAACCTAAAAATACAATTTATTCTTCTTCTCCCTCGATTTTCTCAATCATTTGTTTCAATGTAAAGATTCCATCCACATCCTGTACCACTCCTAAACGCACCTTGTTCTTCACCAGATCAGTCCCTCAGCACTCGACGCAATCTTTCGACAAAAATACCAGCATAGACCTTCCCTACAACACTCAATAAACTTATTCCCATATAATTTCTACAGTTCCCCTTTTCTCCCTTACCCTTATACAAGGTACTATTACCGCTCTCCTCCAATCCCTTGGAACTATACCCTCCATAAAACGCTTTATACACAACTTCCAAATCCAATCAATCACCACTCGCCTCCGCTCTGATCATTTCACTAGTAATTTCATCTATACCTGCAGATTTAACCATTCTTCAACTTCTCACCCTACCATTACCTCCTCCTTCCTAATAACCTCATCCCAAAAATTACCTATTCCTTCTGTGCACCATTCAAAACCGCACACAGTCACTAACACGCCAATCATTACTTGTTAATATTTGTGCAGATTTTCGAAGTGTTCTTTCCACACTCCCCTCACATCCATGTCATCAGTTACAAAAGCCACCCATCCCTATTCATTATATCTAAGCAGATTCCCCTTATTTCATTCTTAACCTTTCGCGTCTCCTTCCAGAAGAGCTTCCTATTCCTTGTATGGCCTCATTCATCTCCTTCCAAACTTTCATTTACCTTTTTTTTTTCTTACATATACACCTTTTAGTATTTCTTTTTCCTCCTATAGTATAATTCCAAGCATCTTTCTTTAATCTTCATCATTTGCTTTTGAGTACATCAACCACGCTTCTTTTTACCTTTTAACCGCTTTCAATCACCTTTCATCCGACCATTCGCTGATTAACATTCTTACTCCTACGTAGCACATCCACACACATTCCTGCACTACTAAACAATTGCTTCTTCCATTTGCCCCAGATTTGCTCAGTATCACTTGTTCACATCAACCGTTTTTACTAGCGAGCGCTCTTACTTACTTATCCTTTTATCCTTATTACCACTTAACTTCTCACTCTTAATTTAACCTACTTCCTTCAAATTCACCTTCCTCTCCATCCAAGCCCCCACTACTTAATTTACATAGAACAACATAATGATCCATAATCCCATTCCTATTCCTAAACTGATTTAACATCCAACACATACTTTCACATCTCTTTCTTCACGAACACTAAATCAATCATACTGTTCACTTCGATACCATCTCTACCTACACCAATCTCTAGTATACTTATGGTTACTCTTGTGTTAAAGAAAAGTATTACTTACACACATACCTCCTCTTCACAGAATCACAGCACGCTTCCTACCATCTTCCATTTTCTCCCGCCACTCCCAAAACCACCTGTATACCATCCCTTTTTGTATCACCTATCCAATCAATTTCAGGTCCCCCAAAACTATCAAACTGAAGCTCCTACTCACTCCCTCCAAACACATCATTCAGATATCCCAAAAAAAATCGTACTCTCTTCAACGTTTCCTCAGATGACCATACGTCACGAACACACATAACCTTGGACCTTTTCAAACTTAAATTTAACCAGATTAGAATTCTGGACTCACTACAATCAAATGCATCTACCATACGCTTCATCACCACAGCTCACTCGATCAAAATTGCACTCCTGTCTCTCCTCTCTCATTCTCTTCTCTCTCTCTCTCCGCACACATTTCCCATCACACCACTTAATTTCACCTTTCCTTTCATCTTTGTTTCAGTCACAGCGAGCAAATCAAATTTGCCCTTTCTAATACATCCATCATCTCGCCTCTTCTCCTCAACATTTATTCCTCTGACATTCTCACTGTACCCATACGATTCATACAATTCGCCGAAAATAGAAGGTCGTTTACGCGATCACGACCTTCCTCGAGGCCTGCATTAGCATTCCTGGCAAGAAATAGATCGTAGTAGGCAGCCAAAGCCCAACTACCCACGCCCCTTAGTCGACTCTACGACACGGCAGACATTCGATGTGGGAAATTCTTTCTCCCCCGCCACACAGGATATGAGTAGTTAGGAATGTCTGTAAAGCGTTGGCTTACGTCTTTAGAAGTGCGTGAATACTTTAATCATGTGTATATGATATGTGGATTAAATGGTGGTTAGTAATATTATGTTGCCTGGAGGATGAGAGTGTGTAAAGAAGATGAACGCAAAAGAGAAAGGCGCACCATTTAAAAAATGGCGAGTAAGATTCATCGTCGATCAGCGATGTACTCTCCCTCATACTATATATATATAGTACATATATATATATAATATCACTATATTATAAAGGATAAGTACCTATATATATATATAGTACTATATATATATATAATATATATATATATATATAATATATATTTATATACTAAATATATGAGTATTTGATTATAAATAGATTTACTTTATTTTATCATATAAAATTTTATTTATCTTATGGTATAAGAAGTCTTAATATTTTCAGTAGTATTTTATTGATAATACAAAGAAATTAGGAATTGTAATAGGAATTACTATCACTCAAGAATCTTCTAAAAGATAAACTATTATCTACAGATTGAAGCTACTCATATAAATATATATAATATATATTATATATTATATATATATATATATAAAAAATATAGTATATATATAGTATATCATAAGCTATATATATATACTATATATATATATATATATATATACAGTTAATATATATATATATATATATATATATATATATATATTACGTTTCTGCTCTATACAAATATATATTTTCTATTTATTAAGTTACAAAAATGTTTATTATCAATGTTACATTTTTATTTATACTGAGAGAAAAATATTTGCTTAAACTAAATATAAATATTATATTTCCAAATATATTTTATTTGTAAATAAAATATTTATATTTAATATGAATATACATTTCTCACAGTGTGTAATCATCTACATAAAAGAATTCTATGGAATGTCGATACATGTATTACAATGTTAATATGCCCTCCTTTTTATGCTGTACCGTATTTAAAATGGAATATGAATTCAAGTTTGTTTTGGTCGGTAAATCTGTTACAGTACTGATATGCCTTCTAAAGACCTTTGGTCTATTCCTTCGGAAGATGTTGGGTTGACAACTGTAAGAACCTTATCCTCCTGACCGTTTAGAACTACTACTTGTAAGTCCTTGACGGTTTGCTGTTCTTCTTCGCTGTTGCTTTCCTCGATTTCGCTTCTTTCATTCCTTTGCTCGCCGCGCTGTTGTTCTTGTTGATGGTGGTTGAGGTGAGGAACATTGGGTCTTCTGTACCGAATGCATGGAATGTTGACTCCGAAAAGTATTAATATGACCACCATGTAAAATACAACCAAACCCTGTAAAGAAAATAATGAAAATTAGGTAGGTATATTATATCATTATAGATTGTAGAGTAGTAATGGGTCGTTCATCGAGAAACGATTCTTTTTTAAACGACTCATTTCAATGAGGGAATCAAAGTTCGATTACACACATTCGGCATTCACCCATTTTTAAGACGAATCATCAACTGATGACTCATTTTAAAGACAAGCGATGGAAATATTCATGTACATTGAAAACCAACCCGGATAACAAGCGTTCGCTAACAAAGACTCGTCCACATTCGGCGAACACCAAATTTTCAACCGCCGGTAGGTTATCTAAGTCTATAATTTCTAACCAAAATTTATACAGATAAATTTATTTACACTGTTCCTCTCACAAAATTATCGACCCCTGGCATCTAACTTGTTATAGTAATCAGAATTAAAAATAACAGTAACATATTATATATATATATTATATATTATATAATATATATATATATATATAATACTATAATATAATATATATAATATATAATATATTATATAATATATATATATATATCCAGAGCGGACCTACTGCACTCGTGCTACTCGTGCCCAGCACGAGTTAACATATAGAACACGATCTATTTGCAAATTCACAATGTTTCGATAATATTTTAATTTTTTTGCATATTTAAGTCAAAAAAAATAAAAGAATTATTTACATAAAATATATAAATGATTATGCAAAATTGAAAGCGGAAGAAAGAGAAGAAGTAGCCGCTATCAAACTAATATGTCTTTAACACATTAAAAAATAGACTGATCCGGCCTTGGGAAAAGGCGGAGTATGGGTATCTAGTGATTATAATATTTGTGTTTTATAAAAACTCTGTGGAAAACTGATTTGTGAAATTACTATTATACAAATATAAAAGATCATAAAATAAACATATAATTTATAAAAACATTTAAAATATATTAAAATATTATAAATTACTTAATAAAAAATAGGATATAAAATGATCATTTTTATAAAAGTTATACCATAGAAGTCTATAATAGAAAACATATACATAGAAAAATTTTAAGTTTTGGGGAAATAATTCAATATAATAACTATATATTATATATATATATATAATATATATAGTATAGCTATTGAAATCGCATCACACCACAGATCAATAGCTTCCTGCTCTAGACTGAACACGAGTATTATAGGACGTCGCATATAGCGGTATTACCTAGCTCTGCCACGTACGTCAGTGTCGACCAGCGCGTATGTTTCATATCATACGTATTTGATTTTCAAACAGCAAGTATTGTTCTGCGGTAATGATCAATCTATGTAACCTCTCACATATATATATACTATTTATTAGATATATATATATATATAGTATTATACTATATATATATTATATAATATATATAAATTAAAAGAATATATATATTATATAGAATAAGTATATAATATATTAT
>JABUQX010082882.1:7500-12500 GCA_015478945.1 Trachelipus rathkii | reverse complement strand
GGGGCTTAGCCCTATTTTTTGATTTTTTTTGATGCCTTAACCTTTTTTGTCCTTCCTTTATGCTCCAAAGCTTGACAGATACCATGGGTCAATTTTGACCCACGTTAATTTTTTGTCCTTCATGGGTCAATTTTGACCCACGGTAATTTTTTATCTTCCTTTAGGGGCTTAGCCCTATTTTTTTGATGTCTTTACCTTGTTTGACCATGATATTTCGGCCTTGACCTTGCCATATACCAATGGGTCATTTTTTGGCCCCTACGCTAATTTTTTACCCCACTCGTGGACGCACCCCGTACATAATTTCCGTTCCTAACTTGAACGCATGTATGGATCTATCCTAACTTGAACACCCTACACACACACACACACACACACCACCAACACCACACCACACACACACCATCACACCACACACACACGACCACCTTACTTACACTTATACACCATTCACTATGAACTTATTCACTATATTACACTTACAATTTAACCATGAACACTTTAACTTACACTTATCACACGTACAAACACACAGAACCATCCCTTTGGTCGTCCATGGGTCAATTTGACCCAGGTAATTTTTTTGTCCTTCCTTTAGGGACTAGCCTTTTTTGATGTCTTAACTTGTTTGCCATGATATTTTCAGCCTGAACGGGTCATATCCTGGTCAATTTTGACCCCGCTAACTTGATGGCTTTGATGGTTCCCAATCGCCGTAAGAAGTATCTAGTGATGTTCTATTAGTGTTTCTATGAGTATTCTACGAGTGCCAGGTGAGTGCCATGTGAGTGCCAAGTGAGTGCCAATGAGTGCCAATGAGTGCCAAGTGAGTGCCAATGAGTGCCAAGTGAGTGCCACATAGTGCCAAGTGAGTGCCACATAGTGCCAACTGAGTGCACTTTTTTCAAACGCCTTTTCCTTAAGCCTCCCCATGAGCTAGATAGCCCTAAATTATGGGCTGTCTACCCCTAGTAAAATAAGGTATGAGGAATCGATTGGTGTATTATTACAATCTGCTAGAATGCTTCCTACTATGAGTTAGAGTATTTTTTATAACACTTATAAGCACTTACCACTCGCCATAGACAACTTACACTAGCCCATATTACACTTAACAACTCCGCACGCGAACGTACACTTACACTTAACACCTCACACCCTCGAGCTCAATTTTGTGCGCATCTGTGTGACTCAATCTTTGATGAGTCATCTTTGATACCACCTATATTGATGATTCATCTTTTGATGACTCATCTTTTGTCTACCTCTAGATTCATTAAGCTGCCCACCAGGCCGCAGCAGGACCCCTCCCCGCAAAGGATGGAGACCCCGCACCCGCAGGTGCGACCCGCCGCGCGAATGAAAAATATATATATTCTATAAGTCATTCATTTTTATTTTTCATATTCTTAAACATTTTTATAAAAACATTTTCGCGAACCTAAAACTGTCAACTCATTACAGACCTATTTTTAAACACATATATTTATTAACATTATTTTTTACTTAATTCTTTTTAATTCATCTATTTTTTAAAAATTGTATGTAGAAGAAAAAAACCATAGTGCCTGATATATAAACATTTTATTTACTAGCAACTGTACGAAATTTTTTATTAAAAACATTAACACTACATACCTTAAAGCAGTAACAGTGCAGTAAATCAATAAAGGTGTTACCCTACCCCAAGAGGTGATTTACTGATTTATTGTTTTACTGCTTTACTGCTTTAACTCATGTTTTACTAGCTTTAACTCAAGTTTTACTTGTTTTAACTTATATGTTTTTCTGCTTTAACTCACAATATTTTTAACATTACATACTTAAAGCAGTAAATCAGTAATCAATAGAGGTGTTACCTAACACCTAGGGGGGATTATTATGCTTTTATTTATATGCTTTACTGCTTTAACTCATGTTTTACTGCTTTAACTCATGTTTTACTGCTTTAACTCATATGTTTTACTGCTTTAACTCACATATTCATTAACATTACATACCTTAAAGCAGTAAATCAGTAAATCAATAGAGGTGTGACCTAACACCAAGGGGGGGGATTAGTATGCTTTTGTTTTACTGCTTTACCTGCTTTAACCATGTTTTACTGGCTTTCAACTTCTGCTTTACTGCTTTAACTTTCTGTTTACTGCTTTAACTTTCTGCCTTTACTTGCTTTAACTCATATATTTATTAACATTATGTTTTTTATTTTGTTTTAATACTTTTTATTTATTTTTATTATTATTTTTATTTACTTATTTTTATTATTATTTTTATTATTTTTATTATTTTATTTTTATTATTTTTATTATACTTAGTGTTATTTACTTCATGCCTATTGTTATTATTATTTAGAACACACATACACCACACACACACACACACACACACACACACACACACACACACACACACGCACACATACACTTACACTTATACACACATTCACTATGACACTTATACACACATTCACTATGACACTTACATTTGTTAGACACTTTACATTTACACTTACACTCACACACCCACAGATTTACTTACACTCACACAGATTTACTTACACTCACACAGATTTACTTACACTCACACACAGATTTACTTACAACCACACAGATTTACTTACCCTTGCACACACAGATTTTACACAACACACCACACACACACACAACACACACATTACACACACACGCCACGTCACAGTTACCATATAATCGTATAATTTATTTAAAAACATTTTATGTTTTAATTAACACGTACATTTAATTATATTACTCATTCAAATATAACTAAAATTATTTCAAAGTTTCTTAAAACTTAAAAATTATACGTTATATGTGTAAGTGAGTGTGCGTGTGTGTGCGTGTGTGTGTGGTTGTGTGTGTATTGTGCGTGTGTGTGTATGTGGGTTCTAAATAATAATTCGCGCGGGAATATTGGCGCCTGCCGGGCGCCGCGGCGGGCGGAACTGCGAAATATTGCCGCTGCGTGGCGCACGCGGCGGGCGGGACGCGGCGCTGGACGCACCAGCGGGTGCGGTGTTGCTGCCCTTGCGGGTGGGGCTCATGCTGAGCCTGGTGGTTTAGCTTATGAGCTAGTGAAATTAATTATTATATTCTGTGAAATTAATAAATTATCCTCAAAGTGTAAGTATTTTATTATTAAATATTGATATACACTTTAGTAAAAATAAAACACTTTTAATACAAATCAGATAACTTGTGCACCGATTAACAGCTAAAATGACTATGATTTTAAAATGAGTTTGGGTCTAAAAGATAATAAAACACACACCTGCTCAAATACAAGTTTAAAGAACAAAGTTAATTTTCAAAGACGAATAAAAAATAATTCTCCGACCAATCACTACGAGGTCATATAGAGATAAGGATTACCCCGACCAATCACAAGTAAGGAAACATTTCCTTTTTACCTGCTTAAAGGATCTTACCGATCCAACATGTTTCAGTTTGAAATATATTTATAAAAATAATAATAACAATGATTCTTGTCTATACGGGAATTACCTTTTGACCTTGGATTAGGATTAAATTAGCCCGTCTATAAAAAGGCTTATCCTAAATTTAGGCCTAAATTTAGGCCTAACGTAGTTATTGCACCACATTTTACAGAAAAGGTCAGTTTGAAATATATTTTGACCTGAATTAGGCCTTAAATCCGCCCCGGGTTACAAAAAGGATTATCCTAAATTTTACAGAGAGAAAGTAGTTATTTCAACACATTTTTACCAGAGAGAGGTCAGTTTCGTAATCTGTAAGGAGTGCGGGATGTTGTGTTTTTCTCGTGATGGGATTGTCAATGTACATAGATCATAAATAATAATAATAATAAAGAAACCTCAAATTATTTAAAAACTTTGAAATATTTTTAGTTTACATCGAGTGAATAATATAATAGAGAGAGTGAAAATAAAAAATTTTTGTTTATTTTTTTTAAATTAAACTTAGAATGATTTTAATAAAATACATGTTATGGTAGCAGAGAAAGACCTTATTTTGTTCTTTTTATACTTATTACATCATGGTTAAAGATGATGTAAAGCAGTAAGTCAATAGATCAAAACGTGGCATAGCTTGAATGTAGAGGGGTGCTAGGGGCGTGCCTTACTGATTTATTGATTTATTGCTTTAAGTACGTAAAGATATATGGTTTTTAATAAAATTTTCATAAAATTTAGGTAAAAAGTTATTTTAAAACTTGATAGTTATAAATTTATAAACAAAAAAGTAAATTAACAGTTAATAAATAAATTTCTTTGTTCAAAGATAATGGTTGATTTATTATAGAAGTTTTTAATGAAACTTTGAAATAATTTTAGTTATATTTGAAAGAGTAATATAAATGTAAATGATTAATTTAAAACATAAAATGTTTTAAATAAATTAAATACGTTATATGTGTAAGTGAGTGTGCGTGTGGTGTGTATTTGTGTGTGTGTGTGTGTTGTCGGTTGTGTGTGTAATCTGTGTGTGAGTGTAAGTAATCTGTGTGTGTAAGTAAAATCTTGTGTGTGAGTGGTAATGTAATCTGTGTGAGTGGTAAGTAAATCCTGTGTGAGTGTAAGTAATCTGTTGTGAGTGTCAGGTAATGTAAGTGTCTATGGACAGTAATGTATTATCTGTCATTAGTGAATGTGTGTATACGTATCATAGTGAATGTGTGTGTGTGTGGGTGTATGTGTGCGTGTGTGTGTGTGTGGTGACGCGCATTGTAATAGAGTGTATAAATGTAATGTGTCTATGGTAAAATGTAAGTGTCATAGTGTGTAAGTGTATGTGGGTATAAGTGTCATAGTGAATGTGTGGATAAGTGTAAGTGTGGTGTGGTGTGTGTGTGTGTGTGTGAGTGTGGTGTGTGTTGGTGTGTGTGTGTGTGTGTGTATGTGTGTTCTAAATAATAATAACAATAGGCATGAAGTAAATAACACTAAGTATAATAAAAATAATAAAAATAAAATAATAAAAATAATAAAAATAATAATA
>JABUQX010082881.1:12500-15000 GCA_015478945.1 Trachelipus rathkii | reverse complement strand
AAAAATACAGAACAGTTTATAAGTCTTTTGGACCTTGTCCAAAAGCCGGGTGAAACTAGAGCCTTCCATATAAGAGAGCAGCACTCCATACACTGGCGGATGAGATCCTTGTATAATTGAAGTAACTGAGAAGAGGAAAAAAGGTCACACAGTCTAAACAGAACTTTATCTATGTTAAGGCTAAGAATGTCTATATTGTCAACAGGAGAGACGAGAGTACCATAGAAAGAGATTGGGAAGCTAGAGGGTTTGAGAGAGAGATTTGCAAAAATTGAGTTTTATAAGAATTGAATTTCACAAGGTTAAGACAGCCCCACCGGGAAATTCTATCAAGATCAATGAGAATAGTATTGGAAATATTAAGACGAAATTCAATTCTAGAAGCAAAAGATGGAGCAGATTTGAAATGAGTTGAAGAATGGAGGGTTTATTCATCGGCATATGAATGGATAGAGCTAGAGCCGAGAAGATTTTTAATGAAAAGCAGGAGTAGAGTAGATATAAGATAAAATCATGAAGAACAACACTATTGACATAGAAGGAGGAAGAAGTCGCCCCATCAACAACAGCCTATATTGAACGATTTGAAAGAAAGCTAGACATAAGTAAGCAAAGAGAAGGAGAAAATCTAATGAGGGGAGCTTGGAAAGTAGAGATGCGTGTCTTCCCTGTCAATTCCTTAGATATGTCAAGCGCCACAACACGTGTCGGAATGGGCGGAAAATCATAAATCGGTTAGTTAGGAAAGTATATCATCAGTAAACTTCGAGCGCCGAAAGCCGTAGTGGTGATCGTAAAGAAGAGAATGAGATTAAAGATGAGCTAAGAAATGAGAGTTGAGAAGGGTTTCAAAGATCTTAGATATGATACAAACGAGAGCAATAGGGCGATGGTTAGAAGGATCAGAGTGGCTACCCTTTTTCGGAACCGGTTAGATATATGCGCTCTTCCAAGTCTATCACTGAGGAAAAGTGCTAGTATTGAGTCGTCCATGGTTGAATTAGAGGAAAACAGGAGGGCAAAGAGATTGGCCTTTTCAGTTGGAGTATTGGCAACAGAACCATTAGAGCGAATATGTGAAGGAAATGTAGATTTTCAGAAATTGTTAGAGATGTTTTTGGCAAAAGGACAGAAATATTTGTCTGCAGGAGAACCAAGGAGATCAGCGCACTTTCGTTATATGAATGCCAGCTTTGCTCGTCGAGGAGTATCGCTGCAACGATTTGTAGCTGAATGAAAATTAGTGAGAGTGATAGGAGAACGAGAATTTTCCACTCAACCGATACGCACTGTCTCTAGCCTGAATGATCAGAGAAGAAGTACGATTGAACCATGTATTTTGAAAGAGAAAGATTTAGTTGAAGAAGGAATGAACTTGCTCATTCCATCAACGATTACAGCTCCCACCTTAATGGCAGAAGATGAAGCGTCTTCAGAGTCAAAGCAGTCGCTCCAGTCATAGTTAACGTAGAAGCGACGTAAATCCTACCAATAGGCCTCATTAAAGTGCCAGAAAGTAAGCAGAGGACGGGATGGCGATGTTGCAGAGAAAGTATTAAAATTAAGAGATATAAGATTGTGGTCAGATTTACCAATAGGAGCGAAAATGGTGTATTTATAGAGAGAAGAACTAGTGGTGAAACATAGGTCAAGTGAATTCAAGAATTGGTTGGGATGATCCGGAATTTGTGTAGGTTCCTTAATTAGTTGATCCAGATCGTTAAGAATGCTGAATGATTCGGTCTCCTCCCCACCTGAATCATTGCGAGAGAAGTCCCACCATTCAGTGTTGTGTTCATTGAAATTCCTTAAATAGAGGACCTCAGTATTTGAATGGAAAGATATAACAGTCTCGTGAAATGTAGTAAGATAATCAAAAAAGGTGTGAAAATCTGTTCTGTTAGGAGAACAGTAAGTAGCATAAGCACAAGATTATTGTAGTAGAAGGAAGAAAGATTTTAAGCCACAGAACATCGAAGTAAGGAGATTCGAGAGTTTCGAGACGTGTTACAGGAGTTTTAATGTTTGCAAAGGTACATACTCACTCCACCCTTCAGACAGAAATTGTGAAATAAGTTACAGTTAGATATGTTAAACTAGTTAGAGCAGTGGCGGCTCGTCTATATGGGCTCCGGGGCTGCTGCCCCTCCAAATTAAAAATGCCAGGCATAGGATGTTGATGGAAATATAAAATTTTGTCAAATAAAAGTGAAAAGAAATTTTTTTTAAACAATTTAATACATAAAAAAATAGTAATTAACAAAGAAAATAAGAAAAGAATGCTTTTTGCAACAGCAAATTTTATGTACGATATTTTTTTTCAATATATCCAATACTATAAAATTGGGGCTCCTAATATTCCAGCTCAAAAAAGATCAACTTTATTATTTAAGACAAATACAGCAACTTAACAAGAAAAAGAATACCAAATTCCTATAGATGTTTTTAGCAAGTTGCCAGTTTGGCTTTTTTGAATTTTATGGCAACTTACCAGATTTGT
>JABUQX010082881.1:0-10000 GCA_015478945.1 Trachelipus rathkii | reverse complement strand
ATGAATTACTGCTTTTAGCGGAGGTGTCCTTTCAAAAGTTGAAGCTCATAGTGAAGGTGAACTCCTTTCGGTCGTAGAAGTCTTTATTACAATTTCTTTTCCTTCGATTATTCCTCTATATGTTAGGGGTATTCGGACAGAGTGGGTTATGCCGGGTGATTTTTACCCGGCTTATTTGAGTTTTCTTTATTTTAGATTATTCTCTTGCTATTCATGAGAAAATGAGTTTTACCGGGTAATTTTTAAACCCGACTTGTTTGAAGAGCGCTTTTTACTTTTATTCCGTGCTATTCATGCGAGAATAGGGTTTTACTGTGTTTGTTTTGAGCTCTCTAAGTTTTATGTTGATATTGAAAACTACAAGGATATACAGAAAAAGTAATACCCGACATTTTTTCAAGGCTTGAGCTAGCTTCAAAGAGAAATTGTCTAGTTACATATATCGCGGTTTGGAAATAAAAAAAAGAAGGAAAAAAAGATGGAACTTACGCGGGTGTCGATTTCACCTCAAGTAGAGTAACTTAATTTTTACCTAACGAAAATTTTGTTTTACTTGTTTAAGAGAGAATTTTTTTTAAATTTTGTTATTTAGTTTACTCGCTATAAAACATTTTCAAAGAGATGCTTTAAAAATTTTTATTCCTTGCTTTTAATTATCGCATATTATAATTTTTCAAACCTTTTATTTTAATACTATAAAAATTTTACTTTTATTTACGATTTAGTTTAGTTTTTTTTTAGATAAAAAGGAAGTGTCTGAAAACCATAAATTTGAAAGAAAATTAGAATCATACCTTTCTCTGTTTATTTTTGCAATATTTATTTTTCGGATGAAAATCACACTATTGAGGGACTTAGCTTTTTTGAAATTGATGCAACCCATTCCAGAAGTTTAATTAACTAAAATCAATTAAATTCTTGATATTAATTGCTGCTAAAATTGTTCAACGTGAATCAAACTGATTATGTGAACATTCAACAGCACATTTTTTTCCTTTGAAATGTAAAATAAATAATCTTCTTATTACCTGACCTCATCTTCAAAATATGTCCCCTCCTACACCTTTTTTTCTTCCTGTTTTCATTGTGCTTGTTTGTTTTGAAGAACTTCAAGCCTGTCCTAAATTATAGTTCTCTAGAAGTTAAAATAAGTAACTCTTTTTTTTATTATTAAACTACTGCAGGTAGTTCAATTTTAGACAATTTTAGTGCTATTTCTCATTCTCCATCTCCCTTAAACTCATATCTGTTTAATATTGTAATTTCATTTAAATAAGTGACTTGGTATTTCTACCCATCCATCCATCCATCCATCCATCCATCCATCCATCCATCCATCCATGCCATCCATCCATCATCCATTCATCTCTCTATCTATCTAATCTATCTACTCTATCTATCTATCTATCTATCTTCTAATCTATCTATCTATTATCTATCTATCTATCTACTCTATCTATTAAAAGTAATCTATATATCTATCTATCTATCTATCGATCTATCTATCTATCTATCTATCTATCTATCTATCTATCTATCTATCTATCTATCTATCTATCTATCTATCTATCTATCTATCTATCTATCTATCTATCTATCTATCTCAGCTTGATACAATAATTACCGCCGCTGTCAGTTTCTTCAGTGATTATTAAAATAAGTTGGTTCCTCCTGAGCTTCAATAAATCTTGGTAGCTTCCAGTTCTGATTGGAGCGTCCAGACAAGTGGACTATTAGCATATGGTATGCTGTAAAACTGATCTCATCTCAAACCAGTCACTAATCTATCGCTTATTATATACTTCCTATTTTCGATTAATTCTTAACGAAAATTTTGAAACATTTTTTATATTTCTGTTTTAATTTCTATCACAGTACGTATTTTTTTTTTTTGACGCCCTTATTTTGGTTCTCAGACGCCTTTATATTTTGGCAACCCTTTGTGTTACTTGTAATGTTGCGCATTTCAAAGCTTTCGAAAGTCTAGCCCAAAGCGTTGACCTCCAAAATTTTTTTCATTAGAGTTACTTTTCCCACTCAGTTTTAAAATCCTTTCAGGTTATCTGAAGCATTTTTCAAGACCAAATGTGAGCTTTTAGACAATTAAAAGAAGTATAAGGAGAGTTCAAGTCTATAATGCCTAACCTTTTTATGACGTTCTCGTTCTTCATGACATTAATCATTTACGATTTCATCACCAATCTACTCTTATATTGATAAATTAAACTCTTTATTCTCTTTTCATGTTTGAACAGCAATCAACAATCAGCAAATGCTTGAAAGGTGGGATCGGAGTAACTGATAAATAATGCTGGAGTAAAAAGCAAATTCTTGTTTTAAGTGTTTGAAAAGTCTTGTAATATCAGCATCTGTGCCGATCCCACATGGCTAAAATATACCTTCGAAATTCTTAGTATTTTCAAATCTAGAAAAAAAATCGTAATGGACAATCGATTATCAACTATTAATAAGCCTAAACGATTGAAGGGATGATAAAAAATTGGCACCTAACTACTTAAAAAGAAATTTAAAAGAAAGAAAAAGCAATAATTATTAAATACAGTTCGAATGTTAGGTGATTTTTTTTGGACAGAATATCTCTTCTTTAATTTGTGTCTTCACCGTCTTCTACCATTCTTTGTTTTCTGGAGAGAGAGAGAGAGAGAGAGAGAGAGAGAGAGAGAGAGAGAGAGAGAGAGAGAGAGAGAGAGACGAGAGAGAGAGAGGAGAGAGTGAGAGAGAGAGAGAGAGGAGAGAGAGAGAAGTGAGAGAGAGAGAGAGAGAGAGAGAGAGAGAGAGAGAGAGAGAGAGAGAGAGAGAGAGAGAGAGAGAGAGAGAGAGAGAGAGAGAGAGAGAGAGAGAGAGAGATTAACGAAAATATTGCTAACTTAAAATGTTTATAGTTTATCATTAAGTTTAAACTTTAATATTACCGAAATCTTAACGTTATTACTTTTGTTGTCGCTAATTTCCTATTTTCATTCACTATTTTCACCATCAAAAGGGATTTCTTATTTTTAAAGTAATCATTTATTATTATTATTATTATTATTATTATTATTATTATTATTATTATTATTATTATTATTATTATTATTATTATTATTATTATTATTATTATTATTATAAAATACTTGACGTAGTATTTTTTTTCAGGACTTTCAAAGACACATTCAACTTTCGCTTTTTGTTTTATACAAACCATGATGGTATAATTACTTCAAAAATCAAAATGAGTCATCCTCTAATACACATTCTTTATATTTATTAGCAGGTTGGTGATTTTTTTTTTTTTTTTTTTTTTTGTTTTAAGAAAAAAAATCTATTTTTGATTTTTTTATTTTTTTTTTGATTTTTGATTTTTTGATTTTTTGATTTTTTGATTTTTTGATTTTTTGAATTTTTAGGCACAAATTGCTTTTTTAACTATTATTTTTTATAAAATTAGTAAATAATCTTAATTATTACCTAATTAATAATAAGTTTAGTAAATATAAATATTATTTAGTTTAATTAAGTTATTTAAATTATATATATACTGTATAATTTCTGAGGGCTCTAATTTTATTTCTTTCATTATTAAAAATGATTTGAAACCAGTTATGAATTTGCTTATTATATAGATGAAATATACTAATCATTAATTAGGTGATAATAAGGATTAATTAGTAATTTAGGAAAAAAATTGACTAAAAAATAAAAAAATCAAAAAAATCATGATTTTTTGTTATAAAAAAAATCGAGTAAAAATATCAGTTGATTTTTTTTTCGTGCCATCCCTGTTTATTAGCAATAAATAGATCTAGAACAAGTAAAGAATATAAAACAAAATTTTAATGTATGTTGAATTTATTTGGTTAACAATCCGCTATACAAACTTAATACAGGTATTTTTAAAATATATATTTAAAACCACAGGATCTATTTCTACGTAATAGGAGAAGGCATGATAATCATTTATGATTAATTTATATGATAATCATATATGAATAATTTATGTTACATGTTTATAGTTTTATGGACACTAAATTCCTTAAATAAATAAAAATTTTAATTAATTTCTATATTATAGGTACAAAAGCAATAAGGTCAGTGAAAAATTTCAAAGTAGCTTAGGTTTCCCTACAATAGATGACAATAATTACGGCAAAAAAATTCTAAATAAGAACACATCATCGAAAGCGATACATTATATCTTAGTATTTTACTTTAGTTTTAGATATCTACTACCACACAAACACATACATAAAATAAAAATATGTCCTTCACATTGAGAACTGTTACATTATTTTGTTCTTACAAGAAGATTTTAGACTATCACTTTTTGGAATAGTCGTAATTATTTGATGACGAATAAAATGTTGATGAATCCGTTTCAGGAGATTTCGGTTTGCGAACCGGTTTTTCGTTCTCCGAACATCTTCCAATAAATCTCAATTCTTTTCTTAATTCTTCCCAAAATGAGTCCTGCCAATAATAGGTTTAGATGTATAGTACATATTATTATTATTATTATTATTATTATTATTATTATTATTATCTATTTATTATATTATTATTATTGATTATTATCTTATTCACTTATTTATTATTTATTATTTATATCGTACTATATTATTATCGTTATTATTATATATTTAGTTATTATTATATTATTTTTTATATATTATTATTATTATCTATTATTATTATTATTATTATTATTCATTATTCATTAGTTATTATTATTATTCAATAAATAGTTATATTATTATTATTCATTGATTATTATTGATTATTATTATTCCCCCATATTTATCAGGTTACACATAACTTCAATGCCGCGAACAGCAAAATCTACTCTAAGCACTCAACTTCCACAGTCACCTCAGCCCACATAACGACACCAGACACAAGCACAAACAACCCAGACCGAAGCTTTTCTCAGGACTTTCCATCATGAATCACAACAAGCAAGACGAAGCCATGACAACCAAGCAGCCAACAACCAACCACCACAAGCATACACTTAACCACTCAAACGACACATCACAACATCAACCCCCGACGCACCCAACCACACCACACAACACCCCAACATACCGTCTATCAAAGGACACACAACCCCACGAAGGACCAAACACATCCACACCCATCCGTAGAGTTTCACCGCAGCAGCACCGCAGAGAATCTAGCTGCTTTTGTTATCTACTCTGAAAACTAAAAGAAATCAGACAAAAATTTTTAATAGAATCTTAATATCTACTTTTTTCTTTCGATTATTGAAACGATATTTCATAAACAGAATTTATGCCACAAAAAAAACAGCCCCCGAAAGAGCACGTATAAGGTATCGGTGACATTACCTCTTGTCAACATCCATTATTAAAAATCATGTAGATCCAATACTTTAGTATTAAACCATGCGCTACCATAAATCATTTGCAAGACCAATGAAAATAAGCGAAACCATAGCACTATCGCACATCAGATTGCCAAAATTTACACCATGTATACTCACATGTCGTGTAAAAATTATTATGATGACTGTGCATGACATTTTAAAAACCTTTGACACTTCAACAAACAATTCAGCACTCACCCTTTTAAGCCTCCTTTTCAGCAACCATCCTCACATAAAATGCCCTCATAGAACCACGCTCTCACTTACTGAACTCGGAACACCATTACTCTCACCATAGGGGTCATTTTATTTATCGCCCGACCTTTACAAAACATACTCAATCAAACACAGCAGCGATATACACACGACATCTAAATGCTACTTGAAACCCATATCAGCCCATTTTGCTATACGCTTGTTTGCCCCACACAACCCCGTCACTCTGAACACAACCACCCTGCGGATAAACAATACACGCTTAGTCTATTACTATTTGCGGTAAAAAATTAATTAACTTTGACGATAAAATCAGCATAATAATATCTTTAATGTTTAAACTATGATTTAAAAAACCGCAGGTTAAATACTTTTAAATTATTATCACAAATATTTTTGAATAGTAATCACTGACCGTCAAAGAATACTTTCCTCAGAATGGTGTTGACATGTTGGTTTGGGTTGTGTTAAGTTGCTGTCGTTAAGAATACTTTCCTCACAGTGTATTTAAAATGACATTTCCCTACATAAACAGTCATAGATTTTCCTCTTCATGCAAATATAAATTCTAAAAAAGGTTTTCCTTAGGCTCAAAGTGTTTTCAAAATTTTCCAAATTACTTCTTTAAAATTTAACATTAAAAATGAAAATAAAATAATCAAATGCAATTAAAATATAAATTTAATGAATGGTTTTTATAAATTATTTTTCTTAGCCAGAAACCTAAAAAATATACATATAATAATCCATAGCGAGTAAATGTCCAAAAACGGTAATAATAAAATGCATTAAAATATTAACTAAATAATTGTTATCCATAACAGTGCAAAAATCAAAATAATTATTACTTAAAATAGCTTAAATACATCAAAGTTATATTAAATTAAAGAACATACTTAGAACATATTAAAGTAAATTAATTAAATTTACAGTTTGACATTAACGTTTACAGTTTTAACATTAATATTGAAAGCTAAATTAAAAAAAAAATAGTTTTCAAATAAAATCAATATAATTTTCTGATCCTCAAAATGTAATAAAAAAAATATCTGAAAACGAGAAAAAAATATTAGATTTCCTGACAATCAGAAAACAAATATTAATGCATCGTGAGCTGAAAAAAAATCAAAAAGAGAAATAAAAGAAAAACAAGGAAGAAAATATAAGAAAGGTATGAAAAAATCTATGGCAATAATATTTTTTCTCATGGCTAAGATATTATCTCGAAATCTTCTAAACAAATATTTTAATTTAGAAAAGAAAGGCAAAAATTATATTATCAAAGGAGCAACTCAACAACCTTGGGAAACCATGAGAAATTTCAGTGATAGGGAAGGAGTGTTGAAAATCTCCTTTGAAATTTTCTGCAACATTTTTTTTTCTGGAGTTCAAAGACATATTCCAAATAGTTGCAAAATAGGTATAATTAACTATAGTTTTTCAAGTGGATTCCATAACTAAATTTGAGTAATTTTGAAATTATTGACTAAAAAAAACTCGATTAAAGAAAAGACGCTTGGTAAATAAAATTGAAAGTTGATTCATAAAAGCCTAAACAACATTCTGAAATGGAATTGCCATAAAATGAGATCAGATAGATTAGAAACTACTAAGTAAATAGAGTCTATTCTAGCAGAAAAGTCATAAACATAAATGATACAAAAATTGATTCACCCTTGTCTGCAGTTCTGAACTCATATTACTCTACTTATTTATTTATACAGTCTTATTCATTCAAAACACCCAAGCAACCCAATTCAACCCAAGCAAGCATAAATTAAAAATTTTGCTTTCAATTTTAATATAAATTAAAATAATACCATGGTTTTATGATGCAATTAGGATTTTTGGCTAGTTTTAGAGTTGAGATCACTTTTCTTTTATTAGGCAAAATATTTGCTTTTCAATAAACTTGATGAACAAGTAAAAAAATATTTTTAGTGCAAATCATGAGAAGACTTTTCGATTCCCTTAAAACATCAATTAGAATTAAATATTTAGAAGTCCCATACTCATCCACACTCTGTTATGCGCGAGCTGTCCCTGCACCTATACAGCAACAAACACCCACGATCCCAAACGCGATCCACACACAACACACACACACCACTGCACACACTTACTCACATCTACACACACAAGCACATAATCTACTCACCACGCGCACGCAAACACATCTAACAACATATAATATATATATATATATAAATATAACTATGGTGTAATCTAAATATATTATATATTACGTAGTATACTACAAGGTACCAATGAAAATGCTATACGTATACGTATGTTATACGTATTATTATATCTTATATATATTTACTTTATATATATATACTCAGTATACTATAACATCAATATCTCTACATTCACCTACTATATCATATATACCTGATATATACCTATAGATCTTCGCGTATAATACTATAAATGTATATAGCTATTAATAATATAATACTACTAACGACTGATTAACCCACGTCTAGTGTATATAACCTCAGCTACGTACTATATATGAGATATAGGTAATACGATTTTATGTACTATTACTACACTATATATGGTATATCTATGAAATACAAGTGGTAAGCAGACTAAATAATAGAGCACGGGAAAAAAAGAGAACACACGAAGGGAAAGCAAATGATGGCAGGGCGAGCGGAAGGCGGTGAGGAGCACAGACACAATCTTCTCTTCCGAATCTTTAACGCAAACCCGTCTCTGGCGTATGTTCAAGCGACGCGTAGTATTTGAAGATCGCCGAGCTCCATCTTGTACTTACACCTCTATTGTATGCTCAGCACTTCCCAAGAACAATGAAAGGCTAACAAACTGCGCCTTGTTAGCCAAACTAGACACCTGTAAACAATAGATGGATTTTTCCAACCATTTTAAATAGGCCCTCTGCTATCATCATATATAATATGTACTATATATATTATATAGAATAGTCAACTAATATATATATACGTTAATAATACTATCCTATACCATAATACATATACTCTTTTACTATATAGTATACTATATAGTAAAAGAGTCTTATTTTACTTATCTATAATATATATACGCATTATCTGGAGTAAAGTTGTGGTGGGGAGTGAGGAGAGCAGAGAGCAGACTGCTGAAATGAATTTGAAAGAATGAGTAGAGATTGAGAGAGAGAGAGAGGAAGGCGAAACAAAGAAACTGCACACCAGGAGAGGAGACGAGAAGAAGAGACAGAAGAGAGAGTAGAGAGAGAGAGAGAGAGAGAGAAGAGAGAGAGAGAGACGACGACGACGACGTAATGAGAGAGAGAGAGAGAAGACGAAGAGAGAGAGAAAGAGAGGAATAGAGAGAGGACGAGAGAGAGAAGAGAGAGAAGAGTGAGAGAGAGAAGAAAGAGACGAGAGAGAGAGAGCAGAGAGGAGAGAGCAGAGAGAGAGAACGAGAGAGGATAGATTGGGGTAAATGATCAATGAGAGAGAGAGAGAGACGAGCCGCACAAGCCCTGCGGTATGTGTTGGTAAATTAGGGGAAAATGAGGTTGACGATTGTATTGCCGAAAGTTGCGTGAACATTATTCAAAAGCCTGCGTTTCTAAAATATTTATTTTACAATGATAAATGAACTCCTTATCATAAAATATCTTACACTGCAAAGATACAATTTGTTATATATGAATACTTGATATAATATAATATATAATATGATATATTATATATAGCTTATTATATATATATATATACACTATACCGTTCATATACGACACATATTACTAATATCAACACTCATCATATCCGCTACTGAGTCACACCGCGCTCTAGACCAAATTATATATAACTATAATAAATATATATAATATATATATATATATATATACACTTATATATAGTATACTATATATATAATATATTATATATACTACTATAATTTATATGATTTATACATATATCAACATATGATATATATAACTACATCAATAACAAAATACGACCACAATCTTTCCCTTATATAATATATTTATCATACTATATATCAAATATATATATATATATATATATAATTTAATCCATATATTAGCTCCACACACACACGAAATACACCGTGCACTCTCACTCACACACTAACAGAGATAGGCTACAAGAAAACTGATAACATATATGAATCAGCGTATGAAATTGGTATGGAAAATGAAAAAAAATATATAATTTCTTTTTTATTTTTTTTTATATCTGGCGTTAAAGGGTAGGGCAGAAGAAAACTGAAAGAACATATATGAATCAGCGTATAAATAATTTTTTTAGGCGGCTCGAGCCGACGGGGGACAGAGGGTGGGACGCTTTCCATACCCCGTAGGGGAGGGGCGGAGAACCCCCGCGACACCCAAAGACCAAAGAGCGGGTTCCGGAGACC
>JABUQX010082880.1:0-24736 GCA_015478945.1 Trachelipus rathkii | reverse complement strand
ATTGATTATTTATGTACTAAACAAAAATTTGTATTAATGATTAGTAAATAAGTAATTTTTTTGGGTTGTCTAGTTCAAATGCTATATAGCGCTTTATAACGCTGTTCATGTTTGTAAACAAAAGTAATTTCCTTGAAATTATTTTTTGAAATGTATTGACTGGATGAGTAGAAAAAAAATTCTCATCAATATTTCACTTTTTCCAAAAAAAAAATTTTTTTTTGAAAATGAAAGAGAATTTTTTTTCTACTCATCTGATCTCATATAATTTCAGGCATATAATAGTTGGTGAGGTGGCAGTCTTGGTTATGTATGTGAGTGGTCGGGCGAGAGGGAATTAAATCACCGGCGCATTACGGATTTAGCTCTTTTTAGGAAGGGGTGATTCGGGGCTCCACACTTCTAGGAATAAAAATACAAAAAATAAATAATAAAAAAAAATAAAAATTTCGCATCATTAATAGCCACGCGGTAGTACTACAAGTTTTATTTAGACATCTTTTAATTCTAGAAGTTTTTATATTTTTTAAAAAATGTTAGAAATTAGGGACAAAATGTCTTTCAATAGAATTTCACTTTTGAAAAATGTGAGTTTTTTTAGTAGGAGGCTGTTCGTGCTTATAGGTTATTATAATTGGGCGAGCAATATTGTGGATGGGATTTTCATTATTTTTTCAGTGGCTACTCGAGTATGTAGCTTTAAACTGGCAAAGTAAATTTTTGATGCAGAATTAATGGTGATCTGGGTTGGAATTGAGTATCAACTCCGGGGCGTTGGGGGTGCCTCGCTGTTTTTCTTTTTCTGGACCCTAAAACCTTTTTGGTCTTCGATTCTCAGCTTCTTGATTCGTATTAAAATTTTTCTGGATGTTGGGTCGGACTCGGACGACATTAGTTTTTTTTTCATATTTTACTGTATTATTAATTTGACATTTTTTATTATTACAGTATGGAGGATAGATTTTAATTAACTGGATATGGAAAATGATAGTCCAATTAGTTCAAATGGCAGAATGAAACAATTCCTTGAAAGATGAAGAATAATTTGTCCGGAGTGCCGAGGGAGAAGGAAGGAATATTCAAAAAGTGTCAATTTTTGATGCAGTTATGTGTGTCTACTTACACGTTTTATTCTTTATTGGTTGAGACGAATTTATTGGGGTGTTACGACATTTTTTTTTATCTATATTTTTAAGATAAATTTTTTAATTATGATTAAAATTGTTTCTAATAATTTCTCTAATTCAAAAATTAATTTTAGAAATACATAACGAAATGTATTATGTAAATATAGTATGTGACATGCTTTCTTTCAGGATGGGGTTGACTGCTTTAACAGTAACGAATTGGTCACTGTATCGATTATTATCATTTTTCTTAGTCGGGGTGACTGAGCGTTATTCATATTATTTTTCATTTTAATCTAATTAAAATAATTAATATTGATTAAACATGGTAATTATATATTTAATTGAAAAATCGATACTCAAAATTGTTTGATATATAATTCCATATGCTCAGTTTTCAAAAAAAAAAAAAATGGCGCCACTGATGACATTTTTAGGGGTGAGTCGGGAGACCAAGTTATGCCTAAGGGCCGAGTCATTACCCCCGCCGATTGGAAAATTGTGCGGTAAGTTGGTATTTAAGTATCAGTATCAGAATCATAATATTTTTGGGTTGTATTATGCTCTACTAAGGGAAAAATATTTCTTTATATTATATTAATGATTGGTATCATGCAATATCCTTAATTTTTAATTTCTTATATATATTATTATTATATATAAATGATAATTAAAATTTTTAAAGCTTTCACAACTCTTTATTTTTTGATTTTGATATTATATATATTTAAACTTTCTCTATGTATAGTTAAGATCATGAATTTATGTAGCACATATATTAATTCAGTTTTGTTCATAGCTGGATCATACTATTATTTATATTATCGGAGGTAAAAGTTTTGAAATTGTGGTGAGGAGTTTTTCTTTATATAGAAGTAGTGGCAAGACCATCTTTTTTGAAGTAAAAAGAAAATAACTTATTTAAACAAATAAATATCGCTTATCTTCCCAATATAAGATTGTGCTTTGAAATTTTCATTATTAATATCTCCGTGAAATTACTATAATTAATATGTATAGAGATATTTCATTTTCTTAAAATTAGAGATATAAAAGGTAAAAAAAAAAAAAAGTATAAAAAATATTAGAATATATTGAGTTAGTGCATGTGTAAATAAGAACCTGATTTATAAATTTTACTAAATTTATAACTAATTGAAATAATTTATTCTTCAACTTTTAGAATTTTTAAATATTTTTATATATACAAGCATTGTAGAAATTAGGTGTGATTTCACATACATTGGAGGTTTTTACACTTATTTTTCCTCTCCGTAAATAAATTTTATCTTGTTTGTATAATCCATGTTATGTGTTTTTTCCACTGTTCCATAAAGAGTTATTAAATTTTGTGACTATGAAGGGGCGGGTTGGAGGCGGGCGCTAATTTCTATCAGTGCCTGCAGATTTCCTCCCTAACTAGGGGCGAATAAATCTTTATTTCATTTCGGGCTGAGATTCCAATTATGTCATAAATATACTGGAAAAAGCCATTGAAGACTACTCTCCCCTTGCTAGGACAGTTTTTTGGACAAATTTCGAAATTTTTCAGTGAATTTTCAAAATAACCAATTTGATAAAAATAACTTTCGGCTAACGCCGAAATATTACCAGCTGGAATTTATTATATTTTTTTTTTTTTTTACGAGAAATTATGTTGAAACATTGGATATTGTCCTAACTAGTAATTTATATACAGTATACGCAATATCTTGTTAAAATTAAAGATTCTTACATGATATTTTTAATTTATTTTATTTGTGTACAAATATATTTAGTAGGTCTATTTAGTCTAGTCTTTATATTTTTCTAAAGTATCATAAATGTTTAATTTTATAACTGTATACGTAAAACTTAATAATGCAATTTTTATTGTGTACAAAATATAAATTCATCATTATAAAATGTTTTTACGTTTTAGGGGACTAGTGGAACTAACCAGTGTTGATTTGGGTTATATATAGGCAGTGGTTACGGCGTTCTCGCATTGAATTTTTAATATTTATAATAAGTCTTTAATCTTATTTTTATTTATTAAGTGGGATTTAGGGCCATGACTCATATAATGGACGTTTTTAATGGCACTTGCGAAGTCTCAGTCTTTTGTCCCGTTCTTTGAATTTTAGTATATTATGTATTAAGTATATAGGGTCATTTATATAAAATATGCACATTCTCATTGCTAAATTGAATGATATTCCATCAGTTTAGGTAAATTTACTATAAGCTTTAGGTCAAAAGATTATCCATGATAAACAGGTTTTAAATTTTTTGTATACAAGCTAGTCAAAAATAGGATTATATATTGCAGTTTTATATATATATAGTTTTCATAATTTAATATATATTAATTATATTATATATATATATAATATAAATATCAGTGCTATAGTACCTTGAATGAAATTTACTAATTACTTTGGGTAGTATATTATATATATATCATAGAAAAGTTATATATAATATATATTTATTAATATATATATATATTATATATTATATATTAATAATTAATATAATATATATATCTTATATTAATATATATTTATTATATTATTATCTCTATATAATAATAATATAAATTATATTATATTATATTTATTAGTTTATATATATATATATTATATATATTAATATTTTAATAATATAATATAATATTATATATTTGTCCTTTCTATCCAATAGTAGTAATTCTATTCATATAGTATGATAGTATCATATACACTGAATTAATTATTAATAATATATTTAAATTTAGAAATTTTATTTTAATCACTGGCTAATAATTAGATCCTATATTTTATTTTGAGAAGGAAAAAAATTTAATTTTTTCATTGTCCTATTGAATAAAAGCAATAGCAGAATAGAAAAGTATATTAATGCATTAAGATTGCTATATCCGTTACAATAAGGGGTTTATACAAGTTAATAATTAATTAAAATATAAATTATTTTATTACAAATTACATGACCAGTAATTAAGAACATTTATTGATAAATATTGATTCCTGTTATTATTAAATTCTAATAATTAAATAAGTTACAATACGTCCTTTCTTAACTTGCTTTCACTTTATAATATACATAACATTTAACTCAGGCAATTAATATGGTAACTGATTTTATGTTCTTAAAGGCACTGTCAACTAGGGTAACGCATGAAAATATTCTAGATAGTACATTTATACCATTGTAGATAGATAGATCGTTAGAAAGCTTAACAGATAGAGAGATCCATTGCTTAGAGATAGACGATTTGCCAGAGAGAGAGAGAGAGAGAGAGAGAGAGAGAATTCAAAATTTTTTTTTCAATTTTTTTCCTTCTAATTTACTGGGTTAACAAATGTATGTTTTTCAGGGTTTTCATATATTTTTAAAAGGAATAAGAGAAATTATTAATGACCTTGGGTTATTAATGTTTATCAGCAGGTTCGCTCTCAAATAATCCTGAAAATTGTACAAAGTCAATTAGAGATAATTGAAACGCTTGGTAGATTCTATACTTTTTTCCTTTTCAATTTTTTAGTAACTCAGAAATAAATAAAGATCTACCCGTACGCCCACCGCTTTCCCAATTTACTCTTAGGACAGAGTAGGAAGGAAATTTTCAATGAGATTTTCAATTCTCATTTGATTAAAATAAAGGAATATTGTTAATTTACATAAAAAGTATCTTTTGATTGGTATTTTTCTTTAAATTTACTTTGGAATTAGTTTTTCTACAGCCTAACACGTTACTATCAGGTTATAAATTCCTAATATATTTATTTTTACTTTAAAATGCATATTTTAAAAATTTTTTTTTCATTAAACTATTTTTATCGTATGCCCTAAAATTGAGGAAATAGAGAGAAGGAGGTGAGTGTGTGAGATTGGGAAAGTAGATATGTATTATGGGTGTTTACGCCTCCTGATATAGTAGGTATGTAAATATAAATTATATATAAATATTCTAAACTTATTATGCTGCCATGTAAATGACACTTTGAATATTAGATGTTTTTTATTTTAAATTTCATTTATTATAGGGGTGATAGTAAGGGGAATAGATAAATATTTTGGGGCTCAGTAGTATATATCACGTAAATGATAAATATAATTTTAGTGAATAACTTATCCTTCACTCAGTTTATGGAGTGTTGCGGGAGGCTGGAGATACAAATGGAATACAGCATCCTGCCACCACTCTCCTTAACAATGGTACCAAAATTTTTGCCAATACCGATACTGATCATATATCTATATTATATAATATATATAAAAAATAAATTTGATATTAATATTTAAATTTCTTATATATATTATATATATATATATATATATATATATATATATATATATATATATTACAGTTGTCACCACCACTCACGGGCAGAGCCCTATTCAAGGAGGGGGTGTTGTACTCCTCAAAAGTTCACCAACTAACGTAAATTAAGCAGATGACAGAAGCAGGCGTTAAAATGAGGGAGATAAAATTCAGCAGGAAACAGAAGATGGAAGAGAATTCCACAGAACAGAGGTTTGCGGCAAAGAATGAAGCACCACAGGAACAAAGCCTGGGTTTAACCAATATCAGCACAAAACTCATGCGAGATCAGCAACCCTTGTGTTACGAGGGCATTTTAAAGGTGTTGGTATGCGAGTGATAAGTTCCTCGGAACACCTGCCGCTGCAGTACCTATAGAGGAAGAGAGAAAGTTTACTTTTGTTTTACAAAAATTTGAAATCAGCTGTTGTGATAGAACCCATCGATTGTGGAATAACAAAAATAAAAACATAACAATGGTTTATATTCAATATTGTCAATGTTATTGTGCACACTATACAACCGAAAGTATTATGTTTACACGTTTTATTTTCTAGATTGAAACAATCATAAATTCAAACGGGCCTACCCCATCGCCATAATTGTTTGTTAATTTTTTCGTAAGGCACTTTCCTAAATTCGACATTCTTTTATGATGCGCATAGTTTGCAAAAATGAATGCAAACTGCTTGAGTTTGCATGAAAACAACTCCAAAATAAGCACATATCGTATGCGCAATACACCTTAGGAAATACACGAAATGATGTGAGTTTGTGTTCATTTTGTGAAACTTAGGTCAAAATCGTAAGAAATGCTGAATGTGGGAAGTGTTTGAAAATATTCAAATAAAAGATAGTTTTAATGTTTAAAATTGTCACTTTAAGAGAGTTTCAATGTTTTCATTAAGTAAAATCAAACTAAATTTAATTATTTGCAATCTTTCATTTGGATCTGTATAGTAGATAATTATTTGTAATATAAACATTTATTTGTTTTTATTTCTGTTTATTCCAAATTGATGGGCTAAATCACAACAGCTATTCCAATTTTTGTAAATAAAAGTAAACTTCTAAGAAATCACGGTCATTTTTGCATGAAATTTGTGCTAAAACTGTGTAAGCATATCTTACCCAGCGAGTGTAAGCACAAATGACAAAAGCGAAAACGGCCTAGGTCAGACAGATCAGGAAATTATCAGACAAATTGCGGATATGCTCTTCAAAATTCAAAATTTTCAATGGATGTTTTCAAAAAAAAGCTGTTACATTTTCCTACGTTAAAATGCAAGAAACAGTGCGATTGATTCATAAACATTTCAATTTATTTTTTATTTTTTATTTTTTTAAATATTCATTGTACTCTTTATGGTATTTTTGAAAAACATATTAAATAATTTTTAAAAATACTAGGCGTTTTCCTTCAAATTTTTTTTTATCACAGTAAATACTAAAAATATTTGTGATAATAAAAATAAACTTTTGTTACCTAGCAAGAAAATTAAATTTAAAGTTTTGGCTGCAACATTTCCTGCGAAAAGTATAGTGCGAGCATACACAAGAAAAAGAAAAGAGAAAAACCTGCTATATATATATATATATATATATATATATATATATATAGCAGGTTTTTCTCTTTTCTTTTTTAGAAGATGATGAGCTCATTGAAACATGCTTAAATATGCTTAAATCCTTGACATTGAAAGAAAATATGAGCTTAATTTAAAATGATGCATGGTGTGCATTCCGTAATGTGGTTCAGGGATTTTTAGGAAATTGTAAAGATCCAAATTACAAAACAGCTGATAAAAATGCTCAGCTCATTGATTGTTATAAAAAAATGGGGTGCTGTATGTCATTAAAGGTGCGTTATTTACACTTGCATTTGGACTTTTTTCGATAGAATTTAGGGGATGTAAGTGAAGGACATGGTGAAAGATTTCACCAGGATATTCAGACAATGGAAAGGCTATACAAGGGACGTTGGGAAAATGCCATAATGGGTGATTATATGTGGGTTTTGATAAGAGAAGCCAAATCGATTCACAAGAGAAAAACACAATCAACATAGTACTTTTAATTAAATGCAAAGTAAGCATGTTTTTTGGCATACTAAAGCATTGACTTATATTTTGGGGATATTAGTATGCATCTTGTCAAGTAAAAAGTCTTTTTTAGGTAACTGTTTGTAAATTTAAACCTTCAAATAAGAAATTGTAATAAGTAGTGTGTACGCTGGGCAAATGCCCAGTGGGCAGGCATTTATAAAATGGGCATTTGTCCAGGCATTTGTCCATTTCATAAATGCCTGCCCAAAAACTGGGCATTTATAAAATTATCAGTAAAGGATTGATTTATATTTTTTGATAAAACATAAAAAAAACACATTAAAAAATATTTTTATTTTTTTTTGCTATATATATATATATATATATTATATATATATATATATAAAAATTATTTCAACAACTATATATTAAGTTATATTTATATTATATATATATATATATATATATATATATATATATAATATATACAAATGTATATAACATACACAGTAATCCCTCGTAGAAGCGGTCTTATAGAACGCGGGCTTGCTATACTGCGGTTTGTAAAAAGATCAAAGAAAAATTAAAATACAAAATAATATTTAAATTCTATAATACAATCATCAATTCAAATGGTAATTAAATTCAAATACATTTGCAAAAATAATTAAAAGTTAGCCATATCATTCATCTAAGTTGAAAAGTCGAGCATACTTTTTCTGTCATTGCATCCTCTGCTGGCAATTAGGCTTTTATGTAACTCGTTGGGCACTCGCATTGATAGCGTTTGTATATGCTTCTCTCGCTGAAATATTAACAATTTTATACAGTGTGTACAGTATTTTATAATATTTTTTATCATACGCTGAGAAACGAAACGTAACTGATCACCAAATCTATAAAAAAAAAACATAGATTGGCATATCACTGGAAGAGAAATAAAAATATTATATCAATGATGGTTGCACTTCTATATCAACTGAGGGATGAAAATTCAGGAGAAAGGTAACGGCAATTTGAAAATTAAAAAACAAAGAAAAGCATGACGATGGTGCGGATGTTCCGTGCTACTGTGAGTTCTGCAATGCGGGAAATGACAGCCGTGTTGCGAGCATCAATCGTCTCCACTGGATGCGCCATGAAAAGTCCATCTGGCAAGAGTCATCAGTCGAAAACGAGTGATTGCGACGGAATAACGTTAAGAAAAAAGCTTTACTCTATATGATAAGTTTAAAAATCGAATACTAAGTGAAAAATTTTGCCGGAATTGTCGGGATAATATCACCATGCGTTAATGATTAGAAAATATTCGGACGACAGGAGAATCGACGTTCGCAGACAGTCAAGCCGCAAGAACTTCTCAAGTGGAATTTAATGAAAAATAAATGAGAGATAAGGGTAACTGCCTGAACAAGTTTTCTATGCTGATGATTAAACTGGGCTTCTATGGAAAAGAATGCCAGATCGCACAACATTTCTAAAATGAAAAGCGAGGCCCAGGCTTCAAAGCAAAGGCTCGCGTGTAACTATTATTTTGTGGCAATGCAGCTGGCCACTTAATAAAAAGCTGGCTCTGCTTAAATCAGCAAACCTACTTTGTATGATAGGAAAAAAAAAAATCTATTGGATTCTAGCACATCAAATTGGCTTGGTCACAGTTGATTATTTAAAGATGGTTTCATAAGTGTTTTGTTTTCAGAAGTCAAGAGTTACCTTGAAATAAAGGAAAATCATTTAAAGGGTTGTTAATACTTGACAATGATGGCGGTCATCCGGAAGGGCTTAAAACTGCCAATGAGAATGTCGAAGTTGTATTTGCTCCAGCCAATACTTCAATTCTTTAAGCTTTAGATCAAGGAGTGAATCGATGTTTCAAAGCTAATTACATAAAGATAACATTCACACGGATTTGTAATTTTCTTGATGAGGATTCGAATGCCAACGTCATGAACTGGAGGAAATCTTTAAATATTTGCAGACTGTGTAAATTATGTTAAAGAGGCAATTGATCAAATTAAACCACAATCGGTTAACGCTTGCTGGAAAAATTTATGGAGTGAATGTGTTACAGATTTTCAAGGAATTTCAACTGCAGAAGATGAAGTTGCAAACATTGTTGCAATTGCTCATCACGGTGGTGATGGATTTGACGGCCTCCACCAAAAAGAAATTTAAGAAATAATTGAAGGGAATAAGGAGACATTAACGAATGATGTGTTAGCTGAACTTGTTAATTCAGTTTCTGATACTGAAGATGACGATGAAAAAATGCTGTAGTAAATGATTGGGATTTAAATACATTAGGTGAATTGCGTTTCGTATGACAAAACAGTTAAATAATTTCATTATCGTCAAAAATCCTTCAATGGAAGAGAAATCATAAATTAAAAGAGAATTGAAAATGATTTAAACCAATAGAAAAATTGTAGAAGTTGAAGCTAAAAAGGCAAAACGTCAATTGCGATAACGATGTATTTCTCAAAAAGGCAGCCTATGCAATCTACAGGAACCGCCTTCATCTCCAACTAAAATATTTTTGTGCGCAATTGGATAACTTTAAAATTTTATATTACAATACTTAGACTATTCAATTAAAATTAAACAAATATTATTTAAATTTATAAAGGTTTATACATTTTGTATATTTTTTTCATTTAAAAAAAACTTTTTTTGTTTCAATTTTAAATTTGTCAGTACCTGTACTGTAATGTAATAATATCCTACTAAATTAACTAAATAAAATATGTTTATATACTATACTGTCATAATTATATGACAAATTTTTCAAATTATTATTAAGGATAAAAATAAAATACTGCTGGATATATTTATTACTATGCAAGGTAAAAATTTTAAAATTAATGTTTTTCAAGTTGATGACCAAAAACACGATGTCTCCTATAACGCGGGGGTCACTAACCTAACCCAGCTTTCACGCGGGACAAAACTATATATATATATATATATATATATATATATATTATATATATATTATATATATAGTTATAATATATATATAATCTTATATATATTATATATTATATATATAATATATATATATATAATAAAAGTATAATGCCCTCTTAAAATGCCAATTGGACAAATGCCCAAGATTAATGCCCCAGGGCATTTGCCCAATTCTTAAGTGCCCAGGCATTTACCCATCACTAGTACATATACAGTGTAAGCTCATTAAACAAACTTAAAAATTCCAACATAAATTTATGCAATAATCTCAAACTATGTGATAGAAAAAATGAAGGTCATTTCTGTATTCAGCGTCAAAAATTAAATGACTTAATAAAAAAATAAAAATAATATTTTTTGTGTTACATAGTTATTGAATCTGAAAGTTTCTCATAATTCTTCACCCCAAAAGTAAGAAGTATCGGCAAGTATCGGCCATATTAACAATACGATACCCCAAAAAAATGCTAATTGCCGATACCGATACCATCGGTACATCCCTAATAAATATATATATATATATTATATATATATATATATAGTATAATAATATATATATATTCTATATAATTATATATTTATCTATAATATATATATATTATATATTATATATAATTTAAAGACATCTTTTTATTTTTTAGCAATAATTAAGGTTTATTGGCAAAATTTTAAATTAACTGGCTCACAAAATTGCCAATACTGATACATCAAAAATCGTCCTATACCACCGATAACATGGTATAGGTGTAACACAAATATATATATATATATATTATTATATATATATATTATATATATATATATATATATATATATATAATATATAATATATATATAATATTATATATATATAATATTATATATATATATATTTATATTATGAAACAAAAAGAAAAACAGAAGCTTTGATATCATTTAATTAGGAAGTTTCGGGTTACAAACATATAGGTAAACATTAATATTAAGTAAAAAATAACATTGAATTTCAAAGTTCACAATAATAATACTTAAAATACATAATAATAATAATAATAATAATAATAATAATAATAATAATAATAATAATAGCAATAATAATAGTGATAATAATAACAACAACAATTTCAATAATCGATATTACAATAAATAAAGACAAAAATAGTAATGAAAAAACAAAAAATTACAAAACAATCTAAAAAAATAAAAGCGCGCTCACTTGATGGCTCTGAACAGGTAATATAGTATAGGTTATTATTTTGATGTATTTTTGAATTTTTTTTGATTTGTATTGTAATTTTTCCTTTTTAATTTTACTCTTTGTTATTTTATTATTGTTTATTGTTATTGTTATTGTCTATCACTATCTTAATATTATTATTATTTCATTTTTTTTATTATCATTATTATTATTATTATTATTATTATTATTATTATTATTAAAGGAATTGAAAGGTATTTATAATTAAATCCTTATGTAATTTTTTTTTAATTTAATTTTTAACTTTAAAATATTATTTTTACTGTAATTTTAATTTTTAGTTATGTGGGTTTTGGTTACTCGAAATGTCTAATTAAATGAATCAAAGCTTACTATTCGTGTTTTTTGTTCTTAACAGAGTTGAGGTTCCAAGAAGCAAAATCTATTGATAATTATTATATTATATATACATATATTATTATATATATATAATATATATATATATATATATATATTATATATATAATATTATATATATATATATATATATATATATATATAAATATATATATATATATATTATATAGGGATAAAGTTTGTGATTGCCATCTGAAAAGTTATGCTTTGCTGACGTTTTATAGATTGTAAAATTTACCTTACTTTATATTTAAGCTATGCTGTGCTGACGTTTAATAGATTGTAAAGTTTACCTTCCTTTATATTTAATTTATGCTTTGCTGATATTTTATAGATTGTAAAATTTACCTTCCTTTATATTTAGTGCCCATCTAGTAGCTTGCATTGTCTCACAATACTGCATAGCTCTTATTTCCCATCAAATTCAGGATGTATTGGTAAAATTACTCACTTTTTCATTTCAAAATTATCACTAACCTTGTTCACTAAGGATGCTTGTTTTGAAAATATTTTGTGCTAATATATAACTATGGTACTTTGTGGTATGTGTTGTTATTACCTTACAAAAGTGTGGCAGGTTACAAAGATAAATCTCTCAATTTACCAATAATATGTAAGTACTAATCAAGTGATGTAAGATTCACAACTGAGCTTCAGAACGTGTTAAAATGAGCTCGAGTGCCCATTTCCCATTTTTACCTATATGGTTTGCCCTTTTGTAGCCTTATCTACACTGAGGGTCCCTTCAGAATGCTTCTCGACTACACAGTGAGATGTCCATTTTAGATAAACTTATCTAAAAATAAAGCATCTTATATACTGACCAACAGATACTATGCTAACGAACAAGTTCACATCCAATTAACTAACATATCATAACCGAAACTAAGAATATTAAATACAACGACAAAACCCTAACATAACCATACGCACGAATAAAACAGCTTATCCATTACAAAGTCAATACTAAAACAGTAAATGACTCAACATAGCTTACAAAAACGAACCTAGTTCACACTTTCTCAACTTATCTCTTAACAATCAAAGTTAATAACCCATTTTAACCATCGTAATTAACAAAATATTATCATAACTTTGTCTAATTATATACAAACAACTAATATATTGCTAACGTAAAAAATTTTGTTACATTAACCATAGTTTTAAAAATAACAAAAAAATATCATTAATCTTACTAACTATTAACTTTAATAATTTGCAAAATATAACAATTTTATACCAAATATAACAAAAATAAGTTTTGAATAAAATACATAGTAAATTGTAATGTTACTATCCTTAAAACATAAATCAATAATCAGTACATCAATACCACCCGTCCCACAAACTCTCTCCCCCCACCCTTCCATGATCACTTATCTATCGATTAAATCGTATTACGAGTATCTCATCTTCGGATAAATATAACATAAACAATAATTTTGAATACTGACCAACGAATATATGCCGACGTAACAATTTTTTCACTATCACTAACCTAACTTAATTAACCTAACTAAAATATATGTACAACGACAAACCTAACATACCTCATATGACATAATCTCTAAACATCCCAAAGTCCCACTTATCCAAAAGTAAAGTACGCTATATTGCATACAAAACTCAATCATCTCCACTTTTCCAACATCATATCATTAGCAGCTTAAAGCAGTATTATCACCAACAAAATCCCTAGAACAAAGTTCCAACCTATAAAAGATACCACATCATTGAATATGAATTATATACCTTCATCAAAGTATCACGCATATTCAAATATAACATCATTTTTGAACATGAATAAATGTAACATTAGCAAAATTCTGACCAAACCTACATTCCACCAGCAAAAACTACTAAGCTCACGTTTCTAAAACATCATCATCACCAGCTAACAGTAATATCTACAAACTTATATTTCTCTAACAATCAGTGTTAATTTCACATCATATAATATTTAACAAAAATCTAAGAAAATTAACATAGCATTATATCTAACCACCAACAATGGGCGAAAACTACAATTATACTAACATTTGAACAATTGGAATAAGACAAACAATGGCCTATTAATAAGTTCTCAACCTACCCATCATTAACAGCAAGCTCAACCTATTCCTTCTTTCTAAATATATCACATCAGCTCTAGCAATCAAAGTATTATCTAACAAAATTCCTTTAACAAATTGACCAATCCTATCAAAGATCCCAGCATCTTGAACTATGAATTTATACAGCTTGATCAAGTTCTTGCACATAATTAAATAAATCATTTTGTCCCACTAGCATAAATGAGCAAAACCACAAGTTATTTGATACTTATCATTACTCAGAAACCATCGCCTACCCACGTTCTTAAAGATTTATCACCAGTATACACATTAATATTTTACAAAACTTATAAATTTCTAACCAAAGCTAGTATAACCTAACAATCTAAACACCCTAAACTACGAATAAATGCTAATAACAATTGGACAACTTATCAAGAAATATATTTTCAAATACTCTCAAAATGTCAAAATTACTAACTGAATTATGATACTTTCAGCTTTATTGATGTAGAAACTTCGTTACTTTAGCAAATATTCGTTCAAATGTTAATCCCGGAGCTTATTTTTAGTTATCGTTCTCCTAAATTTTCATTTGAAATATACTTGAACAATAATCATAAGGTGAGGGAAGGAGGTTGTGCGTGTTTGATTTACTGATTACTGCTTTATATCAGTAAACTATTACACTTACTATATTTTTATTCAAGACTTTCATTCCATGCATTACATAAGGTTGCTATTTTCATATCCTTTATAAGAAAATAGATAGTAATGTATAAAATAAGTATGTTTAAAAATGTTCATATAATAAACTTGATACGTTAATAAAATGTCTGTATGAAATTATACTTATAAAGTTATAAATTTCATAACAAAACCAAGTTTCTTTAGGTTTTAACATTAATATGTTAAATAGCCTTGAAAAAGGTGTGACTTAGGTTACTGGATCATTATCACTTACTTATTGTTAAATATTGGAACTTTGTTAATGGATAAGACTGATTCTATTCGTGCGTTAAGGTATGTTAGTTTTTATCGTACATCTTACTATTCATAGTTCATTAATTCAAATGTTGTTTTATGATGGAAAACTTTTCTAACCAGCATACTATTAGATTCAGTATTATAAGAACATTATTTTATATGTTATCCAAATCAGAATCCTAAATGGACCTAATCAATAGATCATAGATCATAAATCATGATTTGGAGGATCAGGGCTCGGTGTTTATTTACTGTATTACTATTTCTGCTGTGGTGGGTAAAAACATTTTTTAAGTTATAAACAAAAAGAATAAAAAATTAGTTAAAAACAAAAGATTTAAAGAAATAAAGCAGAAAAAATTAAAATTTTGTGTTTTTAAAAATATGACTTGAATCTTGAGATGACCTTCAGTACGTATACAGTATCTGTACGACAGTAGCGGCCATCTTTTGGTTCGTTATCGTATCTTGGTTATATGGTCGGAACTTGGCCGATACTTCTTACTTTTTGGTAAATTAATGAGAAACTTTTAAAAATTTACACTATGTAACACAAAAATGTTCCTTTTATTTCTTTATTGAACTTATATAGTTTACGCTGAAGCCACAATAATACCTACATTTTTTTACTATCTCTATACTGAGATATATTCAATATATAAGTTTTGTATTTTTAAGTTTGTTAAGAGTTATACCGTAAGACTTATTACAATTTTTTATTAAAGTTATATTACCAACAAAACTTAAAAAAATTTTTACCTTTATAATAACATACTATATCCAAAATATACAATGCTTTAAATCCAATAAACCATGCTTATTAGCATTAAAATGCTTTCGATGCATCAACGTATCTCTCCTAACTCCGCCGTGCTAGAGAACTACCCTCAAATACCTATACGACCACTCGCTATTCCTCATCTACTCACCCAAACACAAACCCCCACCACTATAACCACCTACAATCCATCAGCACATACTATCCACAAACACACCGTCACCTGGTATCGCCGCACCATTATCACTAGTTCTTAGATCTGATAATCACCTTCGGCTGCATCTCATACTCCCACTTTCTTCACACACAATCCTTAAAATTCTGCTATAACAACAAAAAAAAACTATCCAAATGCTACCACAAGTAATAACCGCACATTCGAATCGCCATAACGCGCATCCCCATTACTTTTCCCCACACCCGAATAACGCAAAACAAATCCACCATCTATATACACATCCAGCAGCCATCTTCTTTCATCCGACAAGAGTATTTCACACAATATCTGAATCCATATTACAATATCACCATCTACCGAAAATCCCTCACACCACACCAATCTATGAATACTTCAAGGCATCCTTTTAATCTATGCTCATATTTCCTTCCGAATTCAAGGATTTAAGCATAATTAAGCATGTTTCAAATGAGCTCATTATCTTCCAGAAAAGAAAAAAGAAAAAACTCTACATCATCTATCTATCACACATACTACTATACCTATAATCATATATCTTCTATATATATAAACGTACACACCTAACCGTCCACCTATCACACACTCCACGTCAGAACTACCTAACATATACGCCTAAAAATACCAACTATATTCACCACAATATCATAAGAACTCCTACACTTATTTGCTAAAAACAACCACTTTCATCACTCTTCATAATTCAATCATCTTACTCATAAAAAAACTAACTCTTTTAATCACTTCCACTACACAACGATTCTCAAACCACACCAAACCAAGCTTCTTGCTTAATGTCCCTGACAGAGCATCGAGAATATGGAATGGAAAGTTAGGGGGGTTAAGTTCATATTCATATCTGATGACTCGCTCGGATGAGAATACTCTGAGTATGAAGAGATTGCCTTCCTTTACCTTTTTCCATATTTTAAAGAACAAAACGTTTTCAAGGTACCACATCATAGTATACAACCTCACCCATATTTCTGGAATACGCCAAAGCATGCTTTTTTTCCTCTACCATCCTTATAGTTGTTTTGCAACTCCAATATATTATGAGCCAGTGTTTATCTTCATCACAAATTCGTACCAAATTAAACCTGTCCGCTACTCAATACCTGTTCCCTCACAATTTTGTTGAAATGCTACGCCTCATAGAACCACACACATCAATATCCACACACATAACAAAACATGAATCTCGCTCAACATTCACACTGTCGCATCCCTACTCATGCCCACATTTACGATAAAAGCGATTACACCACATCTTCCACTTAACTAACTATAACACTTAATTTAAACAACCAACAATATACAAAACACACACACTCTATCGTCCTATGGAACCTCCTACTCACCTCATCCAACACACCACCACAATTTATCCTGAACTATATTTTAACCCTCAATTCGCTAGCGCACCAGACACAAACCAACCAAAAAACCCACACACAACACCACAACCCACAAACAGCGATACCACGACACCTACAAAATGAAGAATCCAACAAAGAGGTAAGCTAAATTACATAAACTAACAAGCTGCACTAACACCCTAAAACACCCCACGCTCCACATCCATAAAGAGCGCGAGCACAACTTAAACAACATATCCGGAAACTCCCGAAGATCATCAACCCTGAGCGAGCCAATCAGACTACACAAGACAACATCCAAACACCACACACATCAACAAACAACGAAAACAACAACTATATACCACAAACTAACAACAACTATAATAACTATACACCACTAATTAACTCCTTATTTATATGACAAAATACTTAACAATAAACCTTAATCAAGCCATGGTACCGATAACGAATGCGATCACAGACGCGTGAACCACTTCTAGAATCATTTAAATAGCATAACCAAAGTGCTCTGTGACAAAAAAAAAATTTCACAAAGTGAGCCCGCCTTTATCACAACCCCTCGCCAACACCTCTATAGACGATGGATGCTTTCACAAATTAAACCTATAAGATGGAAGATTTGGATTGTAGACTTGATAATTTCATGGCCGAATATTGCAATTGACATCTTATTTACCTTCAAAGGAATCACACCAAGAACCTCATCGAAAAAACTGTAAGACAGTCATCAAGGACAAAGATAATTCAAATTTCAATCTTGAAAGGAAGATGAGGCTCGACGAAAAACAGAATGCTTGCCTGCAGAAGAGAAACCATTCATTTCGTCATAAAATGGACATGTTTCCATATTATCATTGCTTGCAAGCAACATTATCAGCCCCCCCTCGGTCAGTCGAGGATCGAAGCCTCATTTTTAGTGTTCAGTAGTAAGAATGTAACACCCAAAAATAACAGCTCTCGCCAGATACTATAAAGTTAATATTTTATTGCATCACAATTGAGAATTTTTGAATTTGAGTAACTATCTATTTATCTTAAAAGAATTATATATATTTTAATTTGATAATAACGTTTTTCATTTTGTCTCTTTCAGCTTGAATTAATGAGTCTCTCTTCATTATTTTTATTCTTTATATTGAGCTAGTTAAAGAATCTGTAAATTAATCATGTTAAATCATAAAAGCTAGTAGCTAATCTTTGTTAAAATCAACGAAAAATGGAAAGAATATTTTTAAATAAACCCAACATGAAAATTTAATAGTATTTTTCATTTATTATTCCTTGAAATCCTATAATTTATAAAAAATAAATATACTTGGGCATTGGCACAATATGAAATAAATGACTAATATTGTTGTACGGAATGCAATCCTTGAGTTGCCTAGCCATACACCAAATTCTATCTTAATTAGGTATTTATCTATATTAATTAAAAGTATCGTATCGATTGCACCTAAAAAATAGATTATCGGTGTCGGATGGCTATTGGCCTCTTTTCTGGTATCGGTACATCTCTAGAATCAATAGATCAATAGATCATGGAGTAGAATTGCAGGGGTTCGGGTGGTGAATTACTTTACATTACTTCTTTAGGTGTTAAAAACGCCACGCTTTTAAGTTAAACATAAAAGAATAATAATTTTGTAAAAAAAACTTTTCAACCAACTAACATAACAAATAAAAAATTTTTGTTGTTATACAAAATTAGCCAGTGCTAATAGATCATAATCAATGGATGGGTTAAGCCCAGGTTAGTGTGCGGCATGATTTCTGATACGCTAAGGTAAAGGCAACATTTTTTAATATATAAAATAAAAAAAGAATAAAAATTTTAGTAAAATATATTTTCAAACAAAATAAATAAAAATTAAATAATGTTTGTATAAATAAAGATTTTACTAATAATAATCAATTATATCAATAATCATGTCTGCACTTTTATATTTACTGATTTACAACTTACATTAAACATACATTGTAAAAAACACAAATTTTGAAATTATAAACATAAAAGCATAAAATTTAGTAAAAAAAATTTTAAACAAATAAAATAAAAAGTAAATAAAAAGTTTTTGTGTTATGTATACAAAATATACTTGGAATCAATACATCATCCAATAGATCAATAAGCATGGATGGTGGAGAGTGGTGGAGCCTTGATTTCCAGATTACTATTTACTGCTTTAGGGTATGTAAAAACGCAATTTTTCTACGTTATAAATAAAGGGCAAAATTTTAGAAAACAAAAATTTTAAAAGCATAATAAAACAAAAGTAAAATAAAAGTTTTGCTCTATGCTTAACAAAAGACATTCCGGAATTCATCAATAGCATCAATAGCAATCAATATATCAAAGATCAACTAGAAATGTAGGAGTGGGCAAGGGAGTAAGTGTATAAATTACTGATTATAACATATTCAAGGTATCGTAAAAACGCAAATTTTATACGTTATAACAAAAAGAATAATACAGAATAATCTTAATAAAAACAAATTTTAACACAATAAAACAAAAGTAAATTAAAAAATAAGTAAATGATAAAAACTTAAAATAAATTACAAAAATATTAAACAACAAAAATAAATGTAAAATAGAAACTTATAAAAAATAGTCAAACAATATCTTTTAGTTGACGTTTATAAAAGAAACCCAAAAGATTTGAAAAATAGAAAACCCGTTTATTCCCACATTTTAAATCTCCCCCTCTTCCTTCCATCCACCCCCTCCTCTACAAGAACAATATGCTGTTTATCACTTCTGAGACCCCATATTCGATTCTCACCTTATAAACAATAATATTTTGATATCAATAAGGACTAAAACAAATATTTATTACTCAGCACACGCACCGCCCCAGCACTGGCTCTGCATACCGACTCCGACTCACCTCTGACTCAGACTCCCTCTCTACTCTTTCCTCCGTCTCCAACTCCAACTCCGACTCCTTATCTCCCACTCTCCTCCGGTCCTCAGACAACCCTTCCGAGCTATATAAACCTATATCCAGTCATACGTGATCGAGAACATATAATAAGAGACACCAATCTGATCATTATTAATACAAATTATTTACTAACTCCACACGCAGCCGATCCGGATTCGGGATCGAGCTCCGAATCCGAATCCGCTCCGGCCCGGCCCGTCTCCTGACATCCGTGCTCCGGCATCCGGCTTCCTATTACTCTCCTTCCTCCTCCTAAACCGAGTCTCCAAATTTACCTTCTACCGGCATTTCTAGTTAGGGGCCAGTAACCCCCTCCAGGTGCGACGACACAACCTCCATCTACACAGCTTACGTACCACCACCTGGCAGCTTCGAGCAACATCTTTTAACGAAACCATCCCCCTAACCCCTGCGAGAGCCGAGCCTTTCCCGGCTTAGATCAATATTATTACGCAGGAATTTTACTACGAACCTCAAAACATTACTACAAACGAATACGACTGAATTTAAAAATTAGCAATATTTCTATCGATTAATTCTTCAAGTCAGTAATGTAACCCAGGCAACATTAGAAAAGACCATTTAAAACAATCGATGGGTATACAACATCACTAAACCGATGACCCATTAAAAATGACCTCCCGATCATTTAAAGCCTAATCTAGAAACCAAAAAACAGCCCCCCTTGAGGAGCACGTTCCCTTTCGGTGCTAAGCTCTGAATTCAGTTAAAAACCCCCAAAATTGGCTATACAACCTAAATCGTCCTCCCCTACTTTAAAAACCCTAACTTTGAAACGTACTCAAACACTTCACAAAAAATCCCCAAAAGCGTACCGCGAAAAATCACAAGCACTGCTGACATCAATTGGATTTCCTTCACTTAAGACCCTGAAACCACCAAAAATGGTCTCAGCAACCTTAGAGACCCCTATTTGACGTTTCAACGTCAAAAACCTAATGTTCCAACTTCCGGTTTGTTTTAACGGAGTTGTCCACACCTTACTACTATATATATCAAATATAATCATATCATATATATAATTATAATAGTATATATAAATATATATATATAGTATATATATACTTAATATATATAATATATATAATCATATAATTTTGAAATTAAAATGAATCAGACAATTTTAATTCTTCATATTTTAAGATATTGAATAAAACTTATTAAATAAATACCTATACGGTATTAATACACATGAGTATTAAGAACGATATATCACAATATATTCTTTAAAAGATGCTAGTTATGTAAAAAAACCCTCACAGCAAATTATTTTCTCCGAGTCGATTTAATAAATTCCGGTTCGGCCGAAATTCGAAATCTAGAGAAAGGCAAGCTAGTAAAAGACACCTTCAACCTAAAAACCTCCTGAAAAACAAACTAGAATCAATCCATAAACCTTACATCAATAGGACAAAGTCGACCCAAAATCAAAGTTAGCGGTATTGAGCAACATAATCACTACTATCTAATAACAATTTGCACCAATAGGCTTTACAAAATTAGCAACCATAGCAATAGTAAACAATGAATATGAGAGATTATTTAAGGTTTTAAAAAATTAAATTGGATACTAAGACATATTCAAGGGATTTATAGAAAATATTGTCTTAAGACAATACATTGAGATTTAAATCAAATTTACATCTATAGCCCACCACATATGATAAGAAGCTTAAGAATAAACTTTTAAAATTTCACATGCAACAGTCAATTATAAATTTACTTTATTAAATCACACAACACAACAAAACACAAACCAACCACCACCACTGCAGTCTCTCTTCTCGCTCTGCTACTATCTTAACACACACACACAAAACAAAACAACACCAACACCACCACAACAACAACAACCACCACCCCCACACCCACAAACACACCCACAACAACAAAAACCAACAACACAACAACACACATCCCAAACACAACACACACACACACAACCCAAAAAAACCACAACCACAAAACCCACCAACAAAACAACAAAAACAAAAACCCAAAACAAACCAACAACAAAACAAAAAAACAAAAAAACCACAAAAAACACAATACAAACAAGAAACAAACTACATGAAAAATAAAAAAAAAAAAAAAACAAAAAACAAAGCAAAACCAAAAAAAAAAACAAAAAAACCAACAAACAAAAAACAAAAAACAAAAACACCAACAAAACACAAACAAAAGAAAAAACAACACCACAAACACCACACACGAACTTTCACCCAAAATTTTCATAAAAAAAATCGCTGTTGAAATAAACTATATATTAATACTGCACAAGGAAACGTAAAGATTCAAAAAGAATTATTTAGACTTAAAAGACTATTTATATAATTTCCCGCCGAAAAAAAAAATATAATAACCTTTTTAATAAAATATATCATACGTAAATGAACAGAGAGTCATCGTCAAGAGAAATGATATAAATTTAGGACAAAGTGGAATTTTTTTACATGACTTCTTAAAAATCTATTTCCTATAAAATATTTTAAAGTTTTAATCTAATTAATAAAAAGTTTCATTAAAACAAAATTCCAATTTCATCAATCATAAATATTTTGTCACAGAGAATAATGATTCATAAGTTAAATGGAGACAGAATTATAAACTAGAGCAGAAACCGAAGCCGAAGCCGAACAATTTTAAAATGCTAGAGTCCGGAGCGATCGCAGCCGTAAGTTTAAAAATCTGAAGCACAAAGCCGGAGTTCCGAATGAGTAATTAAAATAGCAGCGGACCGGATCGTCCGGAAAAAAATTTACCGCTCAGCAGCCCTGATTAAAACACAAAATCAATACCTCTCTTTCCGCTTTATAAATGGAGTTAACTACACTCACTCCACTCCAAACCAACTCGCAAAACATTTCAGTAAATACTAATTGAAAACTTATAATAAAAATTGTATTATCAGCCAATAAAGCTAACATATGAATAACCTAAACGATGCAAGATAAAACACTCCAAACCCGACATTACTGAATTAGCGATTTTCTAATCTTTCATTTTTCAGAAGTTAAATGCAATTGTCACTCGGAGTAACCCTGAAATAAGTTAAAGGTCATAAGAATTACCTTGGATTATATTTCTCACCCAAATTTGGTATGCTTCCATGAAATACTTCTGCCAGTGGGGTCCAAAACAAAAAGCAAGCGCACAAACACAAACCACACACTCACAACAACACATATATCATAATAAATATATAATATATATATAAATAAATATATATATATAATTATAATATATATATATATATATAATCTATTAATATAATAATATATATATAACCCAAAGTAAATAAAAATTGACAAACAAATAAAAAAATTATAGTACGACAGTGTAAAGTTTAAAAAGAGCAATACAACACTTCATCCTTTACATAACAATGGGTTAAGCTAACGACTTGTTTCAAAACATTTCGAAAAATACTGATGTCAACTTTATAAATTAAAATTTTAACGGCAAAACACAAAGCTAAGTAGAAAATGTGCTGTTAACTTCACTAAACCCTCAAAATTCTACATTGGCAACTATAATTTATAATTTCTTTCATATTTTCAAAATAAATGCATGTCATCACACGGACAATTTTATAAAATACCTGCAGAAAAATATTGAGATAAAATTGAAAATTTGAGTTAAAATTTCTCAAGAGTCAAAACCAAAGCAAATGCACAACATGAAATACACCTAAACACACCACACACACACCACACACAACACACACACACAATATATAATAACTATATACTAATATATATACCATATATATATATATCAGTACATATATATACTATATATAATTAATATATACATACTATATATATATAATACTTATATAATATATATATATAAACTAATATATAATATATATATACTACTACAGAATAGCAAATCATCTACAATCACTCACATACACATAAACCAAACCACACACACATCACAGCAAACAATCCATCCTCTCTATTCTTTATTGCTTCGCATAACTAAAAACTATCAAATAAATCCATTACATTCCAATTAAATGTTCTATAAAATGTCAAATAAAAGATTCAAATAATACCTAAATTAGCTCTAATCAACTCCCGAGAAAAAACTTCATCTCTAAATAACCTAAATATTCATTTAAAGCTGCACAACTAGTATAAACTAACCCCCCTTCCAATATACCACATACCCACCACACCCGCCAAATCATTAATCTAAACACTCACACAACACTTGTCAACATCACAAAAAATAGCTTCACACACAAACTCTCAAATCTCCCAACAAAAACCCTACTCTCACACATTACTAGTCAAACAAATATTCATCATCTTACTAAAGCATCT
>JABUQX010082879.1:25000-35946 GCA_015478945.1 Trachelipus rathkii | reverse complement strand
CAAACAATTTCTCACTCCCCTAAACTACCTCTTTCACACAAATCATACATAATCTCTTTTTAACTCTTGATCATATTTCCTTCTCTTAAAGCTTGCATACAATCTCTACATAAATCTAATCTTTTCCCAACTCACATTTCTCCTCTTAACATTAACCACGAAAATTAACACACTACTTTTCCTTTATTAAAACTTATAACATAACCATTCAAAATCCTTATCTCCTTTACCGTACCATAAATTGTCTCAAAACCTATAAGTTTTATCCAATTCTTGAATAAATATATACCCTCTAGTCATATTCTTCTACTAGAAATCAAAAGATAATTACATCATAATATTTCTTCAAATACCATATCTGATAATAGACTCATTATTAATCAATAATAAATTTTGAGGATCAAATAATTTATTATTTAAAAAAAAAAATCACATAATCTTCCCTTTATTATAATATGATCAAATTTTTGTTTCTAATATTTTTCAACAACATTTTTTTGTTTAAATAAATTTAATTCTATTCTCATATAAAATTAAACGTTTTTATAATCACTATAAAATACCCTGACAAGTTTGAAAGAAGGTCACAGAAATAACCGAAACACTTCAATTATTTTAGATAAATATATAACTTTATTAAAATCTAAAACCACTGTTGTCGAAATTTGTGATACTTATAAAACAAAGAATTACTAAATGGATAAAATTACATAAAATAACAATATTTTACAACAATTTTAACAATTAATAAATATAAAATAATTATTAGTTTCATCATCACCCAACTATAAAGCCTTCTTAGAAAGACTTGAAAGATGAATAACGCAATATGATAATCTAGCCATAAAGAAGAGACATTAAAACTTACTCATTCTGCATCATTAAATGTAATTCAGCCTTACAAAACGAAAACATTCCATTTGAAAATCATTTATCTCACTCAACTGCCACAAAGATATTAATTCTATAAATTTATAAAACCTATTATTTATAATAATTCAAAAAAGTTACTAAAAAGTTATAATGAAACATTACATAAAATCATGCATTACATATTGCAGCAATAAAAAGTTAAAAAAAATTTAAATTTAATTTAAAATTAATATAAACTTTACACTTGTTTATATTTTTACATACATACATTATAATATATATAATATTATATAAATAATATATATATAATATATAAAAGAAAAAAAATATATATTAATAGATATATATATTTAGATATATAAATACAGAAATATTTTATAATTAATTATATATATATATAAAATAAATACAAAAAATCATAACAACCGGAAATATATAAAAGTTATTTATATATATAAATATATATATATATATATTAATATAATATAATAAATATATATATAATATTTACAACACACCACCCAAAACAAATTAAAACATCACGAATATTCCTACCAAAACATAAGTCTGCTATAGCACTCTCTAATCCAAAATCTAACCTTTATAAAAACACAAATTTTCGCCAAACTGATTGTACTAAAAATCATAAAATCTCATACATTTTTAATAGATTACTGTACAATCACTCCTATAAGTTCAACACATACATAACAACAAAATCATAACAAAGTTATTATAGACCTGCTTTAACACAAATTGCCGACCATTTTTTACTATATACATAATTACACTCCACCAAAAATATCTTAAAAATATGTATTACTTGCACATATATATATAACTATAAAAATTTAAAAATTTATTCTTCAGCATTATTTCTCCATGAACAAATTAAATGACAAATACAACTACTGACTATCTTATCTTGTTTCAATAACTTTAATCATTATACTCATCCATACAAAATAAATAACATCATTAATTGCATACACCTTCTTATTCTTCAAATAAATCATTTTTTCTAATAATATTACAAAAAAATAATTATATATATCAACATAAATATAATTATAATATATAATAATATATATAATATATATTAATTAAAACAAAACCCTCTGCCATCATGTCTAAATAAAATATTCAATTAATCATGTGAACTCAGCTTTATACCCAAATATGGAAGAAAACATTAATATAACCAATCTAAAACCAAGAAAGACCCAAAAATGTCATCTCCTTCTTGTAAACACAATTGCAAAACCACACTCTCCTTCACAATTTCATATCCATTATATTGTCGCTATTCATCTAATTCCTGGAATGAAAAATGACACAAATTAAAATATATATTAATAAGTATAATATATATATATAATATAAAATATATAATATAAATATATATATAAATATAATATATATTATATATATAATATATATATATATATATATATATATATATATATAATAGTTATATTGATATTATATAATAATATATATATATATATAATATTAATATATTATATAATATATATAAAACATATAAAATATCATATATATTATAATATAATATAAATATTTATAATAATATTATAATATATTAATTATAATATATATATTATATTATATAATATTTCCCTATGATCAAATATAATAATAATCATCAAAATCAAATCAAAATAAAAACCTTATAATCCTCTTTCTTTCTTTTTATTCAAATATATACTCTACTACCTGATATTAAAACTTTATTACGTTTTAAAAGCCCTTTAAAGGCATGTACCTTTGTATTATACTAACACACACTATACAAGATTACATGCAAGTTTGTATCCTTAAAGATTGTCAAGCAATGCAATAATTATCATCAGTTCTTAAAACTGAAATTTTCATTTTAAAATCAAAATAATACATTTAAAAATTTCATTAATATTAAATTGTTTCTTTACTATATCAATCTAGTATTTACAAATTGACATAAAATGTTCTTCATACTAAGTAATCAAGTGCCTTTCGCATAATAATTATTAAACTTTCCTTTACAAATACAAACCAAAATAACGAAAATTTATTTCCTCTTTGATCTTCCTAAAACTCTCCCCCATCATATATACATTAAAATTTTTTTATTTTTAATAATCAATTCTCTATAATAAATTTAAAAATCCGTCCACAGTTCACATGAAATTCATATTTCATATTATGATCTACATTTAATACTATTTCACTATTATTACATTATTTATTCATTATGATTATTATTAAATTATCATTATCATCATCCTCCATCATCATCATCCTCATCTACACACCTCATCATCATCCTTCATCATCATCATCGATACATCAGAACCTATCTCACCAATACGCTCTATTTTCAAATTTTATAACGATGATTAAATTTATCATATTCAATTTACTACTATCATTATACTTCAATCATTACTTATTAATATCAAACTATGGTAGCAAAACTGCCAAACTTAAATCTGGGTAGGCTTTAAAATTTTGCTTCCAAGTTTAAATAATTCTGTTCGCTTAATTTTCCTTTGAAATTAATTTCCCTATTTTAACTTAAAAAAAAAGTATAATAAAAAAATTAATTATTAATACATCCATAATCCACCTTTATACCACAATTATTTAAAAAAACCTTTCCTTTTAAAACTACTCTTAACGTTCTTTTATGACTATTCCAGTAACATCTATGTTTAACCTGCACGCGTTCAATTTCAAGCCCTATAACAGTAAAATTCTCTACCCATTCCATAAATCTTAAAAGTAAAAATCATATTGTTTTACTTAACAATCCTAACGGATGTTATCTTTAGAAGTAAATTATTTGCGAACAGGAGTAGGTAATTTTCTTCTCTATTAATAAGAAAATATTAACAATATTGTATTCAAAAATTTAACATTAATATGTTTAAAAATTAATATATACTTTTACACTTTTATAATACAACAACACAAAGTTTGTAACAAAATTCATCTACATCCGAAAATTATGACACATCTACCATGACTCTTTTTTTACGAATATGCCACCTATCGAAACATTAAATTAAATCATCGAATTTAATCCAATACTTTTGATACTACAAAATCCAACTGAACAATATACATATACTAAAATATTTCAAATATTAATACAAATTTCGTATTGTTTTAATTCTTTTTACATTTGCTTAAACTTCATGTCTCCTTTTAAATATGTTATGACCTTTTAACTTATCTCCAAATATATTCCAGATTATATTTATAAAATAGATTTTTAAAAAACTTAAATTCCCACGTAAATTCCAATTTCTATTTTCAAAATACTTCTATTTCAGTTCTATTAGAATATTACATGCATATATGATAAACTTTCTCAATGCTAAATTCTATAAGTTGTCAGTACGTACCAGAATGTATAAATTTATATATAAATAATATTGATAACAATAATAAATAAAATAAAACTCATCATTTAATTCACAATTTGCTCTTATAAATTTTATCTTAAAACTACAACAAATTCTTCATTTATTTAAAAAAACTTGTATTTTTCAAAAACAATAAAACTATCATCTATTGCAGCAAAATCACCTATTTATATCAAATTAACTTATATCAATTAATTAAAACTAAATTTTTTTAAATATATTTCAGAAAAAAAATACCAATTAAAACTCACTATATCAGTTCACATTTTAAAAGATTATCAAACTAATTAAAATCATATATTGACCTAATTTTTTTTGCTTTTCCAAAATTTTTCCTTTAAATGTCCAACTCTTCATATCCTTTTCATCTCGTTCATTTTTTCAGACTTGAAAACCTTTTAAACAATAAAAAATAATCTTGGGATATATTTTTAAACTCTAAAAGACTTAATACGAATAATTTTTTTAACTTTTATACCTTTTAAATTACATTTTTATTAAATAACTTTAAATTCAAAATTTTACGTAAATGTAATCATAATTTAACGTCCTTCATTAATTTTTCTCGCATTCTTTCAAGTCATAATTTTCAGTATTCGCGCCTGAAACTATCAACTTATTCAATGACTCAATTCTTAATATCGTGTCTTTAAAATTTCCCCTTTAAATAAAAAAAAAAAAAAATTTAAACTAAATATAAATATAAAACAAATGCATAATTTATTTATATATATATTATTTTTACATACTAAAAAAAACATAATATATAATATATAACATATATATAATAATATATATATATATAATAAAATATATAATATATACAAAACACCCCTTTATTCCACCTCTATCGAACCTTACCTACAATTTACTTTTGTAATTCCAAAGGTATAAATATATATAATTAATATAAATAAATATATATATAATAAATAATATATCATAAATAATATATATAATATATATATATAATAATATATATTAATATATATATCATATAAATATATATAATATATAAAATATATAATAATATATATATATAATATATATAATATTTATATAAATAATAATACTATATATATATCAAATATTATATATATAAACTAATAACTATAAATATACCTCATCCTCTTAACTCAACTCACCTCACCAGCCCTGCCTAACCTTACTTCATACTTTGAGTTATCATATATTCAGATTATATTTAATATAATATAAAATAATATAATATATATAAAGTATATATATATAATTATATATATATATATATATAAAATAAATATATAATATTATTAATTAAATCAAATCCCAAGATTGATTTTATCTTATATAGAACAAACATTTTTATGCAAAATACTAATTTTTTATTTATTTTTTTTTTATATCACTAACGAATACCCACGTATCCCCCCATTCATGATCTTCCTCTCCGGCCTCTAGTTACTACATCTAATCCCCCTCTAGTTCTCCGAACCCCGCTCTTTGTCTTGATGTCCGTTCCTCCACCATCCCCTCCTTATATGAAATCCCCCCTTCTCCCCCATGCTCAGTAACATATACAAGTTAAATACTCCATTATATAATATATATAATATTATATAATATATATATATATATATAATAATATAATATATATAATATATAATTATTATATATATATAATATATATTAAAATATATATAATATATATATAATATATATACCTTTTGTATAAGATGGAAAATATTCAAAAAATTGCATAAACACAAGTCTTATGATTTCTTTTTAATAAATTACCAGTCTATTGCCACACCCTCTCCTCTCCTCCCTCTATTATTTATTGAACATGAAACCAAATGCCTTTCAATCGTATTTTGTTCTCCTTATTAATCCCTAATTATAAATTATAACATCAAATTGATTAAAACCTTTTTTTATTCTTTACCCTTTAACATCAAAATTATTTACATTAAAATTTTTTTCAATTATAGATCAAATACACATCCACTTTATTCATTAATTAGGTAAAACATTATTGAATACTCCACCGCCAAAACCCACTGAACATCACGTAAACTTCCTCTATAATTTCTCCATCCACTCTCTCAACTCTATGATGTCCCCTTACCCCCAATCTTTTCAATTTACATCTATATGGTAAAATACAAATTTCTCTTACAATAACCTAAAACCCAATCGTTTCTTACCTATAACAATTTTTATAAAAATTAACTTTAAAATTTTACAACTTCTTAAGAAAGTTTAAAAAAACAATAATATCTTTTCTAACTAAAACACTTTAAAGCAAAATTATGCCGTATAATATAAATATACGATCACTAACACAGTCTTAAAATAAATTTATTACTTAATTTATAATATAACTTTTGTCTTGCAGTTTTGTTCAAAATTTCCTTCCTGTATAATACTTAAAAAATGAAAACAACAAATTATTTATCATAATAACCTAGTTCTATATTTTTACAAATGTAAACTTCTTATAAGAAAAAATATTCGTGCATTGGCAACAAAAAACTCAACATATTATTATATATATATATATATATATAATATATATATATATATTACATATAATATAATTATATATATATATATATATATATAAAAAATATAATATATATATATATATATATCTAGATAAGATAACTTAATAATCTACTCACAATAACGACACAACGACTTTCTCTACCACGCGTACATCATATATTATATTACATTACGTAATATTTAACTTAATGCCTATATATATAATATATATATATATATATAGATATATGATATATATAATAATATGATATAATAATATATATAATATATATAACAATAATATATATAACTATAATGATAATATATATATAATATATATATATTATATATTATATATATATATATATATATATATATATATATATATTAATATAATATAATAATATATATATATATATATAATACTATATATATATATAAGAATTATAATATATTATATATATAATATATATAGTATAATATATAATATATATATATAATATATAATATATATATATTAAAATAAACTATATATATATAATATATATAATATATAGAAATATAATTTAAAACAATAAATCACATTCCGTCATGCCATGAAATTATAAATATGGTCACTAAAAAACAAACCCAAAAAATTACAACTATAACAAAACACGATATTCAAATACTACACAATATTTCACCACAAATACTAAACCAAAGACTCTATAATCAGATCCAAAATCAGCCATTTTTATTAAATAAAACCAACGCCCCCTTAAATAAAAAAATTACAAAAAACATAAAATAAACTCATACATAAAAAAAGTATAAAAATAAAACCATTAAAAATGTATATTGATAATAAAAATAAAATTTTTATTTATACATCTTTATTAAGATTCAATAAATTTCACAAACATTTTATAATTTTTACTAAACTATACTAAAACTTACAAATCTAAAATCACTTTCTTTACTATATTAACAGTTTTTAAATCTTTATAACTCTTTTCTATATCATTTACAAATTTTAAATCCTTAAATATCCTTAACTATCGAAGTGTGATTGTAATTTTTAAAAACGATAAAGATTATCTTAAAAAAAAAAACCTACCAATCTTCTCCTTCAATAAAATAGAACTTTAAACCATATTATTGTTATATCTTTAATGATAAATTCTGTTGTTTCCTAATCATCAATGTAATCAATGAAACCCTACAATATCAATTATAGTTAAATAGATGCTCTGCCATATCTGCTGCCAATTGATCTTTCATTTCTTTATAACTTACTTTATCAACAAAAATTACAAGGGATTGATAATGACCAATCATTTTTTATTTTAAACAATTCTAATATATAAATATAAATTCATATATAAAATAAATTTTTGTCATTTCCAACTACGGGAAATTTTAACACTTTGCATTGCTAGTTAAAATTAACTTTTTTACTAGCTAAAATCGTCTCAAAGTTAGTCTGTGATTTGGTGAGTCATAAGTACAATCATATAAGTATTTACAATAACGATATTATGTTTATTCTTCACATTTAACAAACGGATATTACTCTTATATAGCGGTTAAATCTTATTCAAGGAATAGGTATAAATTTTCAAAAATAAAGCTCTCACTTCAGCACAAAGACAAACTTTTAAGTGGAACTGATTTGTTTTTGCTGAACTTTTTCATTTGATGCCAGTCATGCCACTGTGGAAATTTCAATTAATTTGAAAGTAAACTTTTGATCTTGAAACAGCGATGGATTATATTGAATCAGTATATCACCAACTTGATTAGGGTAATAAATAAGATTTTATAGTGAAATTTTCATCCTATAATATTATATTCTGGAATTATTTGTTAAACTTTAATAATATATTAATCTTTTAAATTGTAAAACTAAATAATTTGATTATCCCTATAATATTAAACAAAACACAAACTCATTAATTATTAATTGTCAAAAATATAAATTTAGTTTATAGGAGGAAACAAATTAAAAATACAATTAATATATGCTTCTGTTTACACACACTAATTTAAAAATTAGTAAGCTTACATTTCATTTAAATTTGATGCATCACAAAGTTTTTTGAAAAGCTAATTAGACTCCAGTGCCCTTTTTTAATAACGTAAACCAATAGACGCAGATCGCCCACTTTACTTACTCTCTTACCACAACCTCCCCTAAAAAATAAAAAAAAAAATTTTCTCTCTTTCTTACAACAATAATATCGATTCAAAAGGAACACGGGGGTACAGATCCCCCCATCCCCTTCATTAGCTCTACATTGTGGCCAACCTTGATCTGGATTTTGTCAAAGAGTGGCAGAAGTACTTTGATAAAAACTAAGAAGTTATCCGGATTTTGTCAAAGAGTTTTTATATCATACACTTACCAATTCAAAACTTATAATTTTTTCTCAATTTATAAATAACAATCCTCTTAATACAATTAAATATTTCTGTATCTAACTAAGGTTCAGAAATTCATAATTTTATGTGAAATTTATCTAAATCAAGAAATATCTATAAATTTTCAACAACTCCCCTAATTATTTATCTAAACAAAAAATAAAAACAAAATATTTTTTACATAATCCCAAAATATTACTTCCTATGCGATGTCTTAATACCATATGTATCAAATCAGAATCTTTCGTCTATCAATAATGCTATTCTCTTAATTTTAGAACCTTTATTTTGCCACCTTATTCTCCATCGAATCTTATATAAATAAAACATTTCACACTCCCTATTACTACTCTTAACAAATACACCACTCTTTTTAAATATCAATACATCCTCCTTAAAAATTTAATCCTCTTCAATTATAATCAAACGCCTCTCTCTTCCTAACTTCAAATTCAATTTTATCCTTTAAAATTACATACAAATAAAAGAACATGAAAATAAACACATTTTAAACCCCATTATCTTTAAAGTCATCCTTAATCACTTTTTCTAAACCTATTAATGTATTCCAAATTCCATTATATGCATCAACCCTCTTCTTATTCTCCTACCAAACAAAAAGCAAAAACCTCTTTTGTCAAACCCTAAAGCGTTTATATTGCAATATTATCCCGTATAAATCATTTATTATTTACCATTGAACCGTTTATCAAAATAATTCATTAACTAAATAAAAAAAAAAAAACCATTCATTTCCTAATACTTTTTTACTTCTATAAAAACAAATTTTACACATATTTTCCCAACATATTTTATATAACTTAGTTAATTCTACTATTAAGTAATTCAATAAAATTTTCTAAACAATGATACACATACAATCACATCACAACACAAAAAGACACACCCACACAACACAAACACCAACACACAACATCACAAACACAACACACAACACACATCACGATTTTACAACCACACATACCACACATAATACAACATACACACAACACCACATAACAAACACAAAGATATAAACAAATACAACACTCACAATCACACAAAACAACATCACAGAAGACAATAAGACAAAGACAACACACAACACACATAAACAGAGCACACAAATACAATCCACATAAGACAGACACCACATGAAACAAACACAAAACACCATTTAGCACACAACACACAACACACATACACACATAAACAACACACAGACAACACATTAAACAGACACTACAGACACACAAGACAACACACATACACACAGAAGACAAACAATAAACAACACACAACACAACACACAAACACCACACACAGAACAATAATTACGAAAAAACATAACAAACAAACACATATTCGCATTACCAAATCTTGTACATACACACAACAGACCCACAACAATACATCAAACAACACAAACACAACACAACACAAACATACAACACATACACACACATACACAACCACATACACATGTAATAAAAATATAATTCATACATGTTAAAGTGACTGAATTCACTGCAAATACATTATTCATAATAAAAATGCTCGGAAGTATTCTAAAAGTATACTACATTTTAATTTTAGCCAATATATTTCAGGTAATTAGTAATGAAATTTTTAAAAAAATAAAATAAAATATTCCTTATTAATTATTTTCAGATACAATTACAATAATAATTTATTTTGAGTAAATATTTGCCTATT
>JABUQX010082879.1:0-12500 GCA_015478945.1 Trachelipus rathkii | reverse complement strand
GTACTAAGTTGCAACACCAGTGTTTGAAGTCCTTTGAGCACCGAACACAATACATTTCATTTCAAGCCACAACGCACAAAATACAGCGACGACCATGAAAATCACCATCCAACGTCTTCCTCCTAAACTCAGATATTCATAATTGTTAATATACAACTTTATATACACTCACCGAAATTAAAGATCAACATATCGACGCCACGACACACCAAGAGCAGACAATACGCGAACACTGACCCAGACTCACCACGTAGTAGTCTCCTACCTCACGTCAACCACTACGACAACTCAACATGGTCCAAATAGAGTCGCGCGTACACAACAAAGACGCATTATCATCACACTAACAGAACACAACCACCCGACACACAACATCCGACCACCCCCGCACGCCCACTCGCACATATCATCAAAACCGGATAAAAGCCCGGCAACCAACATACAAACCACCCAACCACAGCGCAAGTCTAATATATAATAATAATCAGTAATTAGCCATATAATATTATAATACCTAGTGAACTATTCGAATCAGGGAGGGGTGGGGTAATAACCTATTGAGTTTTTTTATACTCCAATAATTATGTTACCAATAATAATAATAATAATTAATAATAATTATAAATATGAATAAACAATAAGTCAATAATAATATAATTAATTAATAATAATAATAATACACTAATATAATAAATTAATAAGTGAATAATAATGAATTAATTTAATAATAATATTAATAACAATAATAATAATAAATAATTAATATATTAATAAGAATAATTAATAATAATTTTAAATATGAAATAATAATAATTAATAATAATAATATGAATGTATAATAATAATAATAAAGTACTTTATTATAGATAAATAATAAAATAAAGTGTCAATAATAATAATGACGCATATAATAATAAAATAAATAATAATACTAATAATATAATTAAATAATAATAATATAAATTTAAATAATATATGGTAATTAATTAATAATTAATCAATAATATATTCGCCGTTCCTATAAATTAAATCCCCAGTAAATAATAATAATAATTTACTCAATAATAATTATAAATATAAACAAATTAAATAATAATAATTTAATACATCACAATTAACAAATTAGTAATGATAATAATCTTGAAATAATAATAAATAATAGTAATAAAATTTTAAAACAGAATTTCCAATAATAATAATAATAAAAAAAACAATTTATCTTATTAGAATAATAATAATAACAAAATAATGTAATCATAATATTGTTACTAATTTATAAAACCAAAGAATAAAAAATTAATAATAATTTGATAATTTAATATAAGTGATAAAATTAATTAATAGTAATAAAGTCAAAGTCAGGTAATATAGAACAAAAAAAGGATGAGACATGATGCTATATATAATAATTAAATAATTAATTATGTCATTACAGACGGAAAAGAGATATGAGATAATATTGATGTACATTAGCAAAGAATGGCAAAATAATAAATATAAAAATTCAAACATGAATCTGAACCAAGAACTCAATAAATAATTAGACGAAGATATCAATGCGAAATGCGTGGATAATAATAATAAAAGTAATAGTAATAATAATAATACTCTAAGCTCTCAATCTAAACCTTAATTAATAATGCTCCAGAGAATCTACATAACATTTGAAGAATATTGAAATAGTATAATCTAATTAGTACCTCAAGATACGACTATTCGAAAATGGAGATTTAGATAGAAGATATAAACTTGAGATAATATAATTGACAAAATAATAATAATAATAAATAATTATAATAATTAATAATTGGAGAATTAGTTAGATTAAAGTGTCAATCCCACATCTTACATGTAATCTCTTGAATTTAATAATGTAAAGGATAAGCCTTTAAGTCGCATATTTATCGCATGCAAATTATATCCTAAATATAAGATATCGAATATAAAAGAAACTATTACAGTAAAACATAACTATAGTCAAAGTAATTAGACCTCTATTCATTACTGAATATGCATATTACCAATATATATTGATAACAAGTAAAGTATGAGGCTATAAATTGTAAATAAAATTAAATAATACCGAATTAATAAAATTATTTAAGTGTAAGTGCGATAAAGATCAAATGTAATAATATAATAATTATTTAAAATATTGATATAGAATATAAAGAGTGTAATCAATCCATTTACAAGAATTTTCAATACGATCAGAATATATAATTTGAAGATCAATTTAGTGTTAAAGTGATATATTAATTTAATAATTTAGAATTTCGTCAATTTAATATAATAAAAGTAAACATAATTTAATCTAATAATGAATTAATTCTACATCTAAAATTGTTAATAATGATATAGATATATGACTTAGCATGAAAGGTCAAGTTTCCAATAACTACATAAAAACATCGATTTGCAATAACCGATAATAAAGTAAAATAATATATATAATGGCAATTCAACTAATTCTTTACTGAGAAAGAAAAAGTAAATAGAATCTCATAAATAAAAATAACATGAGGTAAGATATAACAAATTAATGACTTCTCTAATAAATTAAAATGAAAGCAGTAATAATGAATAATGTACATGAAATACAATAAAAATAATCGTCCGATTTAAATACATAATATAATACATAAAAAAATAATTAATTTTATGGAACTAAATATTAATATATCTCAAAACTAAATTAATATAATATAGTTAAAATTAATAATAATAAAAGATACCACCTTCTATATATAAAGAATAAAATTAGAGTGATAGAAAATAAAAAAGTTATAAACTAGAGTCAAGTTTCAGCTTTATACATTAAGTACGTTGATTAATAATCCTTAGGTAAATTAATAAATAAGAATAAATTATTTAATATTAATAAGAATAATAATATAAAATAATAATAATTACCAATGTGATTCAATAAGTAACTTGTTTTCAAAATGATTAGATAGGTATAAAGAATATTCTAATAATAATAATAAGATAAGTGAACATAATAATAATAATAATAATAATAATAATCATAATAATGCTCCAATAATAATAATAATAATATTAGTAATATTCTTACTAAAATTAATAATTATAATAAATGACCAAATTTTACAATATATTATACTCCAAAAATAATATAAACTCTTACTTATATAAATTAATAATTACTATTAATTAATAAGTTCTACATCATGAGTTATAGATAAGTGAAATATAATATAATTAAAGAGTAATACGATCTAAATAAATAATTTAATATAATAATAATAATAAATAAATAATATAAAATATTATAATATATAATAAATAATAATACTAATAATAATTAATAATATATAAATACTAATTACTTAAATTACAATGAATCAATATAATAAATACAATAATAAAATACATTGATATAAGAGGAAAAATAAGTCATATTAGAATAATAAAATAAATATATATCTAATTAAGTCACATAATAAATATGGGTGAATGAAAAAATAATTAATAATAATAATAATAATAATTAATAATATTATATATATATATAGTAATAATTAATATAAATTAATAATTAATAATATTATATAATAATAAATCAAAACTTAAAACATACAAACAAATAATTACGAAGACACCACAACGACGCCGATCACCTCAAAAATCACAGTAGCTACAAAACAACACCGAGCCCAGCTAACCGCCACCACCACCCACATTCACCAACAGCCACATGCAAACTACACACACCGCCACCACCATGACAATCAAACCAACAAAACAACCCTCATGGGACAGTGAGAGGAGGTTAACTTACCCCATGAAACCCTCCTATACACCGACACGACTCAAGACATAATTTTGAAAGTACAATGATGACGAGAATCTCACCCCTGACCTTATCAGATAAAACACTAAAGTTGCATATAGACACAAAATACGAATAGGTTCTCTATAAGACTCATTATACGCAATGCAACAACGGACCTAATCGAACAACCAGAATACATACGATTAACACTGTCCAGTATACCGAACAACATATACTCATAGTCGCCCCCAAACCTCAGTGACAACTAAAGAGTAGCCCTAGACCCATGTGAACACGCCAACATAACATATAAAATTAGAATCCTCAAATCACAGTATTAATACACTATCAGAATAAATGTAATACTCAATATAGATGTCCTAAACTGATTAATATAGTAATTTCGAAGGATAATTAATTCATAATGAAAGAAATACCTATTTGAAATTTGAAATATAGTGAAATTATATAATTAAATAATTAAATATAATATTAATATAGTATTAAATAATGAGATTAAAACGTATATATAATAACCGAATGACCCATCTCTATGTTAAAAATGTTTGGACATACTATAGTTTATCAAAGTTTAGAATTAAATAAAAAGAAAAATGATATTAACAGTCGTTAGATATAATATAATAAATTAAATTGATAAAAATAATAATTTATAATAATAATAATAATAGTAATTTAATAATAATTAGAAACTCAAATAATGAGATGAAACTTGGGAAAGTAAATAATAATAATTAAGAAAAAAATCAAGTAAATATATAATATCATATAATCTAGATAATATCAGAATTAATAATACGATTAATTAGAATTGAATGTTAACGTCACTAGTATAATGTTAATTGTAAATAAAATTAATAATTAATATATTGAATATGTCATGATAAGTAACACTCTATAATAACTCTAATACTTAAATTAACAAGTGACCGTTTCTATTTGAAATAAATAGATCAATCAAATATAAAGCCATAATAATAACTCAATTAGAGTTACTATAATAAATAATAAATAAATTGCAATTAATTTATGAAATCTATTAATAATAATATTAAAATTAAATGGAATAAATAAATTAATTATTTCTATACTGTGTTGAATCTATAAAGGAATAAATATGACATCAGAGATAAGATAGATATCACACTTAGATAATATTTGAAATAAATGGTGACTGATAATAATTAATAAATAATAACTAAATAATAATATATAATAATAATAATAATAATTATTAATAATAATAATATAAATAATATAAGTAATAATTTATGAATAATAATACATGAATGGTAATATATTACTGATCAATTGCACAAGATTATAATTAATAATAATTAATATAAATATTATAAAAATTAATAATTATATAATAAATAATTAATAATAATAAGTGTGTTAATAATAATAATTAATTAATTAAATATAATAATCATAATAATAATAATAATATAGATAAATAATTAATTAATAATTTAATAATAATAATATCATTACATAATAATATAATAGTAATATAATTAATAATAATTAATATAATAAATTGATAAATAAATTAATAATATTAAAACTTTTAATCAAATTATTCAATGGAAATAAATAGATCTAATAATATATAATAAACGGTACAGAATAAACGGAACTATAATAATAATTAATAAGATATATAATAACTATAATTGAGGATAAATTAATATTTTACATATAATTAATAAATATATTGAAAATGTGATTACTAATATATATTAACTTAAATAATAATTAATATTAAATAATAATTAAATAAATAATAATTATAATAATTTACTCAATAGTAATAATAACGAGTATATAACAAATAAAGACTCAATAAAAGAAATAATTAAAATAATATCTATATACATAAAAAATATTATAGTTTAGTTCTCATCGATTAATAGTTTTTGTTTTAATCACATTTTCACTCACCATTTAATTAGTTAGAGAACACATATAATTTATTGATATCACCATTATTACTAAAATATATTCAATACTAAAGCAATAATCGCGGATGCTAAATATTTAAACTAACACTTTCGAGAAGGTTGAAAATTATAGTAGGAATATTGGAGGTAGCATAAACACTCTAGTGTGAGATTTTCTCTTTGAGCACCCCAATGGTGAGCTAAAAATAACAATAACAAGTGTCTGCTTTATATTTCCATAATTAGTTAAAATTACACTATAAAATCATTTAAATTATAGGCTTGAGTGAATTACGTAGTACTCATAGTATGCCACGTGTCAATATTAGTCCCTATTATTCTTTCAGCACATAATTAAGAATAATGTAGAAATACATTTAATTAATAGTTTATCACTCGCAACAACTATGCAAGCTAAATTCTCATAGCTAGAAATATTCTATTTACTATAAAATATATAACAATTGAAATAAAATCTTGATATTAAATGTATGACACACTATTACAAGTGAGCTTATGCCCCGGAGGCGATCAGTGTAATAATGCGACAACATCTCTCTCTAGAAGTATTTTTTATTTTTTAGTAACCCAATTGATATTTACAATGATTCATACCAATTAAATTACTATTATAAGATAAATGTAATGTCTATATACTAGATAATCATCAAAATAAATAATAATAATACTAATAATATAATTAAATTTAATAATTAATAATAACTTAAAAAAATAATGCAATAAAATTCAATAATAATATTAGTAAATTTAAAGGAATATATATATCTATCAAATGTAACTAATAGTGCGAGCCTCATATCGTGACATAACAATGTAATTGATTTACATAATCAATAATAATACGATATAGTCATAAATTATGAATTATTAATAATATGTAAATACGTGAGAGTTGTACATAATTATATCATTGCTAAATACCAATACAGTAATTGGAAAAGCAATAATTCTTAATTTTTTCGTAATAACTATTTTATTATGGTTCAAACTGAATAATAAATTAAATTAAACAGTGATTTAAAACAAGATAATTAAAAAAACTCAATAATTAATAATAATATCAATAAATACTAAAAATATATATATATTATTAAACTGGATAAAGTTTAAATAATAATAATAATAATCAGAATAATTTTTTTCATTAATTCTCTTTTTGAGGATGTTCAAAAATAATAATACTCCATAAAAAGAGCGCATATAATAATCACAGATAATATATGAATTAAATCTAATATAAGTGAATATATATCAAAAATAATGAAGTATATAATTAATAATTAATTAATCTAATAATTAATAATTAGATTTAGAAATACTAATGAATAAATAATAGTAATATAATTAAGAATAAATAATGATAATAAGTAATAATAATTATGAAAAAGTTGTATCATAATTAAAATAAAAAGCAGATAAACGAGTGAATTTAAATATTCTTCAATTTTTAAAAGAATAAACTTGGTAATTTCAACGTAATAAATATTTCATGAAGTCTGTCAATAATAATTAATAATAATAATAATATATATCACATAATATTATATATATTAATAATAGCTTAATCTTATTGTGCATTAATTTTAAAAATAATTAATAATAAATAAAATAAGTAAGTATGATTAATAATAATAAAATAAAAAATAAATAAATAATAATCAAATAATAATAATAATAATTAATAATAATATAATAATAATCACTATTAATAATAATAATAATAATTAATTAATAATAATAATAATAACTCAATAATAATGAATAGTATAGTGTTAATAAATAAAATCTCATAATAATTAAATAAGACTAATAATGATAAATAAATAATATAATAATAATAATAATTAACTAATGAATAATAAATAATAGATTAGAATAAATATTAAATTAGATACACTAGTTAATAATATTAATACTCAATAAATAATTTATCTATTAATAATTGGAAAGTGAGTGTGAATAATATTAAAATAGATATGAATGATAGTCTAGTCAATCCTGTTAGATAAATATAATAAAATAATGGGAATTAATAATATAATAATAATAATAATAATAATCAATAATTATAATAATAAATTAAATATATAAATTCATATAATATTTACATTAGATTTAGAAATACTAAAAGTTCCGGATTAATAATAAATAATCTGAATAAAATTAAATAATAATAATAAAATCAATAATAATAATAATAATGAATAATAAATATTAATAATATAATAAAATAAATATAAGTAATAATAATAATATATAATAGAGTGAATAATAATAATTAATATCAATAATGATAAATAACAACAACAACAACACCAACCACCAACAACAAACAACAACACCACCACCCAACCACCACCACCACCACCAACCAACAACACAGACCACAACAACAACAAGCAAACGTACACAGCATAACCAACAGACAAACAACAACAACAACAACAACAACAACAACTCAACAACAACAAATAATAACAATAAGTAATAATAATAATAATTAATTATAATATGAATAATAATATAATAATAAATTAAGTGCTAATAAATTATATATCAATTAATAAATCATAAAATAATTCAATAATAGTAATAATAATAAAATATAATAATTGTTTAAGTTAATAAATAATATCATAAATATAATAAGATCAATAATTTATTAATAATTAATTTATAATATCATTAATGAATTAATGAATTAATGAATTAATGAATTTAATGAGACAATGCTATTAAATAGAATTGTAATTAATTATTTTAATAATAATAAAATAAGAATAATAATAAATTTAAATAATAGTTCAATAAGTAAATGAATTTATATGTAATAATTAATAATAATTGAATAATAATTAATAATAATTAATAATAATAATAATAAAATAATAATATAATAATAATAATCAATAACAATAATAATAGTTAAAATAATAAAATAATTTAATATAATTAATAATAATAATAATAATAATAATAACAATAACAATAAACATGAGTTAGAAATATGAAAAAAATCATATTAAAAAGAAGTACTTGAATCTTGCAAAGTCTAACAGAATTTGTTTCATTTTGAAGGTCTTCTGGCAATCGCTCATGCGTTCGAACCGAAAACATTTTTAATTGTTGGAAAAGATATTTATTTGTTTATTACTAGGTAATAGGTCAATGAACGGAAAAAGGTAACATATACTTACCCAATAGTGAATTAATTGAACCGCAAACTCTCTCTCTCGAAAAAGAGATGAATGAATAATTATTAAGATAAGATGAAGAGAAATAAATGTGGTGAACAATACACTATGTAATATATATTCAATATTAAATGTATTATATAAGTATATTAAATATACTTATATATATATAATATTATATTATATATATATATAGTATATATATGTAGTATTATATATGTATATATATATATATTTATATATATGTTAATATATATATATATATAGGTAATATAGATATAAATAGAGTTATAATTAAGTGGATATGTAAGCGGGATAGTGATTTTTCCTCCAAACAATATCCGTCGAGAATTGCGGTGATTAATAAAGATATAAAATCTTATCTATCGCAGGAGATTGAGCAGGCCACTCCGCAGAGAATAGCGGTAATGTTAAAGTTTTTTATGAGTTTTAGCTCCATCAAAGTGTTACTTCCACAATAAATAGTATATTCATAAATTTAAATTTATTAAGTATAATATATATATTATAATAAAAAATATATATATTTGTAATAGATATTATATTATATATATATATAATATATAAGCATTTTCTATAATTTAAGTTAGATATGGTGATTCTAGAAAATTAGTAATATATTTATAATTTTTACTATAATAAGCTACGTATATATACATGTTAATTACTATATATTATGTATAATCCTCATAATTAATAATTGAATAAATATAATATTAATAATTATAATATTAATATCACAAAATGATACTATAATATATATGATATAAAATTCCGCTACATTATTATTATCTATATATATATTATATTAGGGGTATGAGTCTAATAATATATATATATATATATAATATTTATATATTTACTATTATATCATATGATATTTATTTTAATAACTTACCTATAATATATATATATATATATATATATATATATATATATATATATATTAATATATATATATTATAATATATATATATATTATATATATATATATATTATATATATATATCATATATATTATTATATATATTATATATATATATATAATATATATATACTATATTAATATAGTTATTAATATATTATATTAATATTAATTATATAATTAATAATATATATATATATATTATATATATATATATATTATAATTAATGTTAATATATATTACCCTTTATTACATACAGATATGTTCAGAGTAATCGCTTTGGATAAGCCGCAAATTCTCTATGCTAGACTCGCAACAACCTCTATCCCTTTGCGTCGCGCAAGCCTCACATCCATTTTGTGGAAAAATATGGTTGTTATCCATATCTCTCGATATATGTTAATGCATGAAGATATTAATATATCTCCCAAAATTAGTAGTACACATTTTTTACTCATTGTAAACTCAAAAAGATGCATATCAGAAGTCACATACTCGTAGAGGTATATGAGTGTTGCTTCTCTGTTTCGTCGTAGATATGTAATGATACGCACAAAGCTGTATGAACGCATTCACAGACTAGCCACAACTTTGTTTGATTGGGTGCTTGCATATAGAATTACCCTGGCGGACTTCCTCTGATGAAGCACTCGTTTGAAAAATATATTAACTTTATACAACGCACACAAAAAACACAGTGGATCTTTATCTGAGTTATAAGCTTTTTTCATCATTTTCCGATAACTCTTTCGATCTATGTAATACTTGTCTTTTGGACACCTCCGATCATCGGCTACATAGATTATGAGTAGCTAGAAGCCAAACAAGACGTTAACAATGTGAGATCCTGGACAATGAGCTCATTAACTCATTGAATCTAAGGTATCTAAGCAGTCCATAGGTCTGTTTAGTGTTTGAATCTTTGTCTTGTTTTTAATTGAGTTATGTTAGCATTAGCTATATACCCGTTTTTTCCCAGGCAATTCATCGCATAGGTCGATCCCCTCATCAATAATTTTTACATAGATCATGCGAAAACCACATGATTCTCCAAAGAAACTTTATAGTTATCATGCTGTATCTAGGAATTTAAAAATGTTGCAATTTGTGCATATTCGATCATCGTTTTGCTCAAGAAGATTTGTATCATGATTATCTTGATCTCTCAATTCAGATGACTGAGTTTCATGATGATCTTGAGAACCCTCTGTTACTTTTTTCAGCTATATAAAAACTATAAGCGATCATATTAGCTGTTTATTATTGTATATATACATTTTATTAGTTCTATATATATAAGTATATATCAACATAAAGAGATAAATAACGTTATTAATAATAATATCTCGGAGATAAAAAAATTGACTTCTTGCTACATTAATACAAGCTCGAGATAATAGACATACTCTCGGGGTTATAATTAATATATTATTAGGTATATAAAATTAATATATATATATATAAGTCTATATTATATAGTATATATAGTATATATAATTATAGTAAGTAGTGCATCACTAACATGAATTACTCATAATATATTTCATGTAGTGAGTAGCTACATGTAAATGAATTAAGAATTCACTATCGCTATTACCGCAATTAATGTATTTATATAATGTGCTAGATGATAGGGTATGCGGATGACGGTAAGTGAAATGATTAGCGGATATCCGCATATGCCGGAATGCGAGGATGCTGAGATTATACCGCTACACCTTCATTATACATATATATATTAATATAATATATAATAATTAATATATTAATCATACTATAGATAATAAAAGTTTAAGGTATCCGACAAGTCGATTATCACCTCCTAACACTACCGTATATAGCCATTTGTAAATAGAACATGCGACAGCGTGTACCAAATAAAAAGAGTATTAACTATCATTATAAATACATTAGGTTTAAGTAAATTAAGTGTCTCTCAATTATATCATTTGTGTTGCGCCCTTAATTTGGCTCGGCGGATATATATCAGCTGTTATGTTTAACTAATTATTTGTTCCATTATTATATATATATAGATATAGTTAAAATTATTAAAAAAAATTAACTTTACTAACGGTATATTACTATTAATTAATAGTTATTATCAGACTTTACCAGGTATAATATATAATTAAGTATACTAAAATAGGGCATATGTGATTAATATAACGTAATCATATATAATGAATTGTATATAATATAATATATATATCTAGTATATAATAGAATTATATATTTCTTAGTATATCATATTTATACTAAATACTATCTTAATATTATATTAAGTGATATTTAATGCCTAAGATAAATGAGACTATATATTATATTAGGTATATATAATACCTAATATGTATAATTGTATATAGATATATATATATATTACTATATTTATAAGTATATTATATATTCCTATTAATACTATAATATTTATATATTAATATTTATATATTTATTATTTATATTATTAAATTATTATAATATAATTTAAGTTAGCACGTATACTTTTAATAATAAATAAATACTAAACCGTCAGCTGTGAATAATGTAGTGGATAATACCTATACTCAACTATATA